>APFE030402617.1:29163-73355 GCA_000404065.3 Pinus taeda
TCTCAGCACACTTATGACCTTTAGTGTATTTTCTATCACAACTGTAACAAAGCCCTTTTGCTCTTTTTTCTTCCAATTGTTGTGGTGTCAACCTAATAGGTTGTGGAAGATTAGGAACAACACTTCCATCTTTATAGTTGTGAGTGGTATGCTTCTTGGTTGCCATAATTTTGCTTTCCATTTTTCTTGCTAACCTGAATGCCTTCTCTAATGAATCAGGTTCCAAAGGCGAACATCATGTTGGATATTATCCTTTAAAGTCCCTATGAACACATCAATCCTATGCTCCTCTGGAATATTTTTTACCCTTATGTTCAATTTTTGGAACTCCTCAATGTGCTCCATTATTGAACCCATTTGTTTGAGACTTATCAATTGGCTAAAAAAAGTGTTGCTTTTTGTATCCTCATAATGTGCTATCAATTCTTCCGTAAAAATTGCCCAAGTGATAAATTGTTTACGAGAGCAAGCCATTGATACCATACAAACTGATTTGGTTCCAAATATAAAGTTTCCATACGTACCTTTTGTGTGTTTTGCACATTATTGAGATCGAAAAATTGCTCCATCTGTAATATCCATGTTGCGGTATCCTTGCCATCAAACTTCCTCATATCGATTTTTGGAATATGGTGGGTCTTCGATCCAACATTAGAGTCTATGAAATCATGATGAACATTTCTTTTGTTCACATCATGAGTTTCCTTTACTACCTTTTCACCATTAGTAAGTATTTCTTGTAGAAAATTCGTCAAATCTGTCTTCAAATCTGCCACGTCTGTCTTCAAATATATATTGAAATCATCCATCTTAGCTTCCACACCCTTTATCTTAGATTCCATGCCATTTATCTTATATTCTGTTAGCTTTTGTAAGAGTGACATTTGTTGCACTTATTCTTGTAATTTTGATATATCATGTAGCATTTCTTCCTCTTCTTCATGAGTCATTATAGAGCTTTCAGGATGCTTACTAGGTGTTTGCATTTTCTTCCCTTAGGGCATCAGTTACTGATAATAATTTTCTACTATTCCCTTTGAATTCATTCAAAATAAATTTTCAAACCAATCTTAAGCAAAAATTTAAGAGAATCTATACACCTTTTTTCACTTTGTAGGAGCTCGATATTTCCTCTGATGTATCTCTGTACTTTCAAACAATCTAGTTCTAAAATTGTGACCTACAATAGCCCTCTATGTCCTCTTTCCAATGCCACTAGTCTAATCCAAATTGGATTCTCCAAGGAAGAGTTATGCGAAATCTCCCACAGTGACCTGATTATAGACCAGTTCAGTAGAGCGAACTTGTACGATGTGCCACAAGTCACTGTTTCAACCTTTGGCTTTGCAAAGTATATGAAAGAAACTACCATCCATCCTATTTCTATACCTTCTTATGAAATTTAAATCTGATGCTCAGGGAGAAATTTATGATGATTTTCCCCAGGTCACTTGTTTAGAACATAATTCAAGAGTCTGCAAAAAGACCAACTGCCTTAGATCATATCTCCACAAATATAGCACAAAAGGCTCTAAAGTTCAGACCCAAGGTTCAGTGTGACTTCTTCTCAAATGTGTTTTTTTTTTTAGCTTCTAAACTGTCACAGAAAAAAGTTATAGTGAAAATGCCACTATGACCTATTTGGAGCAGCAAAACCATAGAATCCAAAGCTCTGATACCAAATGTCATGAAACCAGCTCAAGAAAAGATAGAAAATTTATATCAACGCCTTAGAATTTAGCCTCTTCGAGGGGGCAACCTCCTTTACATTACATAAATGAACAATTCTTTGATGATTCAAATGACAAAACCTCCTTTCTATATATAGGAGTCTTAAGGAGTCATAATATAACCCAGCTGACCTAACAATAATAATATAAAACCACAAAAATAACAATAGAGGGATTCTATGGGGCACAGTAATAACAATAGGGGCACAACAATATTAATAAGGGGTATAACTACAATAGTAATGGGGTAATCACTAGTATTATAGGGACCCAACATAACATTATTCAAAACTTGATAACAAAATTAACATATGGATTGTAAAATATATCTTAATTCTATTAATAGAAGTTTTGTAAGAATTGTAATCAAATTATAACCAACAAACACCTTTAATTAAAAAAATCATTTTTAAAAAATAGTAGTGAGTAGATATTTACATTAACTCTGCACCTTGACGTAGCAAATACATAGGAAGATATTACATTTTAACATTTTCATAGGGGCCTTCAAGAAGGAATTGTTTATTGGGAATAGGAATCTACTAAACAAAATAACTACAATATCACTTCGGCCTACATAGATTTTTCAAAATTAAGAAAGCAAAAGACGTATTTACAATGGGCTCCCATCACAGAGGAGAGGGGGTGTTCAAGTCAAAGTTTTAAGGGCCATGAACTTTTCCAGAATATTCACTAATTGGGTTTTCATTCTCTGGATTATTGTCTTTGATGAGAAGATCTTCAAGTTGTCTTTGAAGAGCATCAATTTCATCCTCGTGATGAGTAGAATGTTGCTTAAGGGACTGAATTTCATCGGAGACAAATTAATAAATTATTCTGCTAAAGGATTCACCATTTTAGATCCATAATTTCCTTGTGGAGAGACTCTCCTAGGTTGTTGCTGATGGTACTAAGATTTTTAGAGGATCCCGATGAGTTTTGGTTGGAAGAAATATTTGATAGGATGGGGGGTAGCTATGATGAGCACAAATGAGGGCAAAGATAAAATGATGATGATTAATCCTGGGAGTATGTAGGGCTTATAGGGTTGTGAAGAAAATTCAGGGAGCAAGGGGGGTGAACAAAATTAATAAAGGGCCCCAATTAAAAGTTCGAGAGAGGGTAGAGGGCATCTGAAGGAACAAGGAAGAGGAGGAAAAGGGGCTTGACCAAAATAGACCAAAATAGAATGAGACCAGAGGGGTACATATAATTCTTAAGAACATAATTCACCACATGTTGATAATAACACTTGAGAAGAACATTATTGAGAGAACTAGAATTGACCTCAAACCTAATTGTGATGGACCACTAAAAGTTGGAGCATACCCACGTGCAAACTCTCTTGAATAGAGCGTTAACACTAATGTGAACAAATTTGTTTGAAGTTGAGGAATTGTAGAGCTTGTAGGAGCATAGGAAATATGATGGTGTTTGAAGACTGCATATCAAATCAATGCCATTAATCTCACAGAAGAGTCACTTGAGAGTAGAGCGTTTTGATTCCATAACTTCTGAGAGGGGAGAAAGTGCAAGAGAACTAGGACGATCTAGAGAGGAGGGACTTCTCGACATAAATGGGGAGATAGAGTGATGGGAGGAGACATGAACTATTGTAAGTTCATCACCAAGAGGACATCCTTCCCACATGAGGCTAGACTCCAAGGAGAAATTCACATTAGAGCCATCAATCCACTGAGTGGAGGATCCATGTAAAGTATGTCACAACATAAGAGGTGAAGATATTTAATGGGTTCCCATGCACGGGAGTTGCCTGCTGCGGATTCCACGACATCAGTCATAAAGACATGTAGAACTTTGGATTTAAGGGTTCTATGGATCAAAGGGAGATTCAAATTGTAGAGTGCTGAGGGGGATAACTTTAGGGGAGGGATATGCATTAGAAACAAGGGGATATGGAACTTGATGCCATTAATATCCCTCTTCCCTTCAACTAAAAGGTAGGTTTCATTTGCTTGATGGTCAACCTCATATTTTTGGGTCTAAATGATATGAAAGAGAGAGAATGAGGGAAAGGGACTAAGAGCACAATTGATTATTTTGAACAGCATAATAAGGAGGTTTTCTTGAGGATGAGTGTCTCTAATAAAATGTAACATTAAATCTCCCAATATGATGATAAGGTACAAATGTCCATAATCACGAGCTATGATTAATCCCAAAAGAAGACCATATAGCTTGGCTTGATTATTGGTTTTCTTCCCTAATCCCCATGAGTATTTGGCTACAATTTTCCCACTGGGATTAGTGAGAATCCCTCCCCCTCCCACCACCCCTAAATAAATATATATATATATATAAAGAGAGAGAGAGGTGTTGACACAAGAGATACTCTTGAAGCCCTTTCATATTGGATGCAAGGCTTTGTAATCAAATGTCATGGGTAATATCCTTTGAAATTAAGATTTGAAACTAGTTGTTGAGTCAATTGAGATTTAAAGCAAACTTTGTGACTCAATTACATAAACCTTTACTAGAAAGCAATAAACAAGAAAAGAACAATGTCAAACCCATAAAGATATGCATAGTACACAAAGATTTTTACCTTGGAAACATTTAACTAAGAAAATTGAGCTTCATTTCTCTTTATATTATTCACCAAATATATAGCCATATTACAGTGAAAGTCAATCTTTGTCAACACCTAAGACCAATGTAGTCACTACATCACTCATTCTCCACTGATTGATTAATTTCATCATCCTCGTTATAGCCTTACATCATGCTTTATTTATAGGCATATTCTTACATAAAAAACTCTAATTTGTAGTACTCCAAACAATTACAAAAGGTTTAATCTTACTAGCTAATATCCCAAGAATCTCGAGATTACTAAGTGTTTCTAACATAGTTCAACTATAATCGATCACCTCTCAATCATCATTAGACCACCAATCTCGGTCGAACATGTGTATCCTTGATTGTGTTTGCTTTCAACTATTTCACTGAATATTAACTTCTATCGACTACTTCATCGATCTTCATTTATGGTCTCTGTCTCAACTTCACCATCGACCATCAACTTGAATTAACCATCTCACAGATCTATCACCTAATCAATTAGCTTTATTTAAGTTATTCACATTTAATCATGGTCAACCCATCTTGATCAACAAGTTACTTAGGTAATCCACCTTGAACAACCAATTAACCAATTGCACTCTAGTTTAATGAGTTCCCTTTGAAAATAATATAACACCTCAACATTCTCCCACTTGTTGTCTTCTTTGTAGGAATGTGAGATATTGTGTTTCAATGTGTTAGGTCCCTATTATACTAGTGATTCCCCCATTACTATTGTCATTGTAGCCCTTATTGTTATTATAGTGCCCCTATTGTCCCCATATTGTTATTATTATGCCCCATACACGCCCCATAGAAGCCCATTATTGCTATTGTTGTTCCCTTATATTATAATTGTTATGTCGGCTTTGATTATATTGTGACCCCTTAGACTCCTATATATAGAAAGGAGGTTTTTTCATTTGTATCCTCCAAGAATTATTCATTTGTGTAATGTAAAGGAGGTTGCCCCCTCGAAGAAGCTGATTTTGAAGTCAGTGATCTATCTTTTCTTCTATTTTGCGAGCTGGTTACATAATACAATGAGCCATGGCAATAATCCCCATTGCCCTTCCATAGAAAGAGAACTTCATATCACTCACAAAATTTGTCAAAGGATCTACAACAATTTTCAAAGTGTCTACCTTTTCCAACAATACTTTCTTGTTTTCCACCATCTCCCTCATGAAATGGTATTACGCATCAATATACTTTGTCTTAGAATGATAATTTGGGTTCTTTATGAAAATGATTGCATTTTGACTGTCACAACCTATCCTTACCACTTTCTCTTCAAACTCAATCTCTAAACACACCCTTTGCAACCAAAACACTTGCTTGCTTATATGGGTGGCTACCATGTATTCAACTTTTGTCATTGATAATGTGACTATCAATGGTCACTTACTCATCCAAGTGATAAATCCACTAACAATGTAAACACATAACCACCAGTCAACCTTCTTTTATCCATGTCACTAACCCAATCAACATTGATACAAACGTGTACATTTTCTTCCCTATTAGTTCCAAGAATCCTTTGGTAGTAGATTGCATGGTCACTTATGCCACACAAGTACATGAACACTCTCATGATAGTTGTCCAATGCTCTTTTCCATGTTTCAACATGTGTCTACTTAATATTATAACACTAAATGAAAAATATCCATTGAGCGCATACCATTTCATACATCAGAATACTAACAACGCTAACATAGGGAACATGTAGCATGTCCTTTATTTCTTCTAGTGTTATTGGACACTGAGTTAACCTTGCCTCTATAAGAATAGGTAACTTGACTAGTTTTCACCCTTGCATATTAAAATTTTCCAAGACTACTTTCATGTACTTCATTTGACATAGAGCTTTTTAATTCCCCAATATCCCCTTATCTCCATTCCTAGAATTAATCTTGCAACATTGAGATCCTTCATGTCAAAGTTGGAGGATAGTTGCATCTTGACATCCTTGATTACACCCATGTTGTTTCCAACCAACATGTTCTAAACACACAACAATACATATATGAAATGATCTCCTTTTGACTTGGAATATACACTAACTTGATTTGCTTCTCATAAATTCCAACCCCTAGATGTATGTGTCGAATCTCTAGTACGAGATCTCGGGTGCTTGCTTCTAACCATAAAGGGACTTCTTCAGCCTACAGATTGACTTCTCCATGCCCTTTACTGCAAATCCTTTAGACTATTTCGTGTAGATTTATTCTTATAAAACCCCATGTAGAAATGTTTTTTTAACATACACTTACTCTATCTCAAGATCAAATGTTGTGGTAAGAGACATTAGTACTCTTATGGAAGTTAATTTTGAAATAGAAGAGAAAATCCCACTAATGTTGATCCCTTTGAATTGGGAATAACTTTTCATCATTAGTCAAGATTTGTGCTTCTCAATTTTACCTATTGCATCTAAATTTTTCTTGAACACCCACTTGCAACCAATGGGTTTGCTTCCATTAGGTAGTTCAACCAAACCTAATGTCTTATTTTTGTGAAACGATTCCTTTTATTTAACGATGGACTTCTTCTAGAGTCCGCCCTCTACCAAGGTCATTACCTCCTTGGCTAACTTGGGGTCATCATCAATGGAAAATAACACAAAAACAAAAAAAAAAACAAAAAAAATTAGGTGGATTATGCCTTTTAGCTTGTTTCCATACTTGATTAGACATCCTTAAGACCAAAGCCTACTATCCCACCTCTCCATTTGATTCAATTAACTCTTTTGAATCAAGCTCCTCATTCTTAAAGTCAAACACCAACATTTGTGGTTCCTCCTCCTTTGGAGCATCTTCAATCCTGCAAGTACACCTAACTTCCATAAAGATCATATCTCTACTGTTAGTTATCTTCCTTGTCACTAGATTTGATAGGTTATATCCTTTCATTCCATCCTTGTAATTAATGAAAATACACTTGACTACCTTCCTCTCCAACTTATTTCTCTTCTCCTTAGGAACATGGACAAAATCCTCATAACCAAAAACTTTGATATGTGTGAGTGACAGATTTTTACCAAACTAGACTTCATGTGGAGTCTTTTCAAACAATGTTGATGAAGGAAATAAACTCACCAATTAACAAACAATGTTGATTGCTTCTACACAAAAAAAATTGTGCCAACCTTGCACCACTGAGTATGTTCCTTATCCTTTCCATCAACGTCTTGCTCATCGCAACTCCATTCTACTTAGGTGTGTAGGGATTAGTGGTTTTAGGTACAATACCATGTTGCTTGTAGAACTATTCAAACTCTTTACCACAAAATTCACCTTCGATGTTAGTTCTTAGCACCCATATATTCCTATCTCTCTAGTTTACACAAGATATTTAAACTCTTTGAATTTCCAAAAAGCCTCAAATTTATTTCTCAATAAGTACAACCATGTTATCCTAAAGAAATCATCTATGATTGAGACATAGTACATAGATCCTCCTAGTGATGGAATGTTATGAAACTTGTGCCTTAAAAATGAAAAGAAACTAAAATTTACAATCCTCTTTTAGGGGAAACCTCCTTTTACAATGAATACAATGTATTAGACAACATTTGATGATCTTAAGACTAGGTTCCTTAGCATATATATAGGAGACAAAGGGTACACTTATACTAGAATGGGACCATGAAAGGTTGTAACCAGCACAATAATAGAAACGTAATCACTCAATATATAGGGCTTAATAAAGGGTTTTAGAGTTAACATGGGGCTTATATAGGGAATTAACACACCCCTTCCCTTCAAACAAGTGTTGTCCTCAATACTTGACTATTTGCGAGTGTTTTTGCATGAACAACCCATCTTCCCATATTCCCTCTTCTAATGGTATGTTCATCATTTGATGAGGTACTTAGTAATTGGTTGAATTATAAACTACTTAAAACTTGTTTTCATGATTTTCCATTCTCCATTAATCTTTGGTGAAATAGTTTGGATTGGGATCTTGTCAACTATTACTTTGCTAAGAAAGAAACATGGAAGACTAGATGTACATGTGAAGATGGAAACAACTCCAATTTGTAAGCCGTACTTCCAATCCTCTAAAACACCTTATATTTTCTTTCTTTTTTTGCTTGAGGGGCCTTTGTTTATATGGTTGTAGTCTCACAAATACCTAATCCACAACTTTAAATTACTTTTCACTACGATGTTGTTATGTTTGTTGTTTCATCTTATTTTGTGCTATGACCAAGTTGTCCTTCAATATTTTGAGAACCTCTTATTGGTGCCATTTGTGGTTCTTTGTTGCTTGAGCCTTTATAATCACGTTCAAGGGTGATGTGATGGATGGAGAATGATATCCACAAAGTGTCATAAATGGTGACATTTTTTATGAAGTTATTAAAGGCCCGAAAATCGGGTCTACAACAAAGGGGGATAATCACTCGGTCCGGACCTTGAAAGCAGCTCCTTTTCCGTTTGGAATAGTGGCTCCGACTGGGGGTGATGGGACCAGTTTCCCAATTTGCTTATGATGGTAGACTGAGGGGATGATGTTTTTCTTTTTTAAAGGTTTATGGGGAGAATGCTTTATTCTAAATCTAATCTAACATATGCAATTTTATTCTAAGGAAGGAAAACATCTAATTTTAAACTATCCCAGGAGTAACACTTTGTTTATGCAATCTAAAGTAATTTCTAATAGCGGTTGGTAATAAAAATCATTCAATCACTACGAGAAAAAAGTACATTAAAGATGATTGTTCCGTATAAGAAATTAGCCGAAACAATTATGATGAACACATTGCATAATAAGTCATTCATAAACTTAGCATAAAAAGAATAGTTATCACCGTACAAAAGTGCAAAGATGATAATTGAATATTTAGGCTTTCATATATAAACAACTGAAAATAATATATCACTTGGCACATAAGCAAAAATTATTAAGAGATAAAAGTACCATTGATAATAGGTCATGCTCATGAGCTTCAACAATATAGATTTATCTTCAAATAATTCAATATCCACTAAGAGCACAGAAGTGCATTTCAATAGCATACATTAAACTCAGATATAAATAAATCTTGTTCCATTCATTTATCAAAACCTCCTCAGTGGGGGGACAAAAGTGCACATTCTGAAGAATTGTTTTTGATAAATTTCTGGACCCCTCTCTAAATGCATGAGAGGGGTTTAAATACTACTCTAATGAAAACTAAAAATAGTTATTACAAAAATACATGAGGAAGTTCAAAACGAACATCCTCTTTTTAGGCAAAAATGAACTAAAATTAAACTAAAACTATATCTATGATGAATCATGTATCTGTTCTTTTAAGTTGCAAATGTCCAACATGGGCTTCAGGAGCATTGGTTAGCTGACTTCAACCTTCAATTGACCTGCGAATACGAAATCGGCAAGTGTTGACGCTATCTTCTCGGCAGACGTATGAGGCATTTCAGAGTCATCCACTGGCTATGTGGTTTTACCAGGAACTGGCAGTAAGTATCCCAGTTTAACTTGCTTATCTGTTTAATTGACTCTGCCTTTTCCTCTGTTGTTTGCTTCCACCTAGTTTGAAGTTATTGTGCCTTTGGAGGAATCATGGAGTGGTCTCTAATATTAAATTTGTTGTATGCATATTTTTTGATGCAGTCAATGATGTTGCTTGCTGTTGTTGTTGCCTCCTCCATCGCTTGCTTTGCTTCCTTGAGCTGTGCATCCCATTTTGAAAATAGCATTTCTTTGTGGGATTCATCAATCCTAGGCAATTTTGCTCTTTTTCCCTCCTCTGATTTCTACCAATTGACAAAGTCAAAAACTTTTTTAAAAACTAAATCATAATCAAGTCATAAGTCTATGACTTGATTTGTAATGCAGTCGCTTTTTTCGAGATCCTTTGGCAAAGCATTTATTCCTATTGTAAGAGTTGGTCATTGAGGGCAAGGGCTTCTATGACAAATTCTTTAATTTTAGGGTCATCCTTATGCAGTTCTATTGTGGCCTATAGCTTTTGTTCTTTATCGGTCAAATTGTTTTGGTAATCTAACTGCATTTGCTGGAAATCCTGTTGTAGCTTTACCAGTTGTATTTCTGATTCTCTGCTGATGCTGGCTTGCTGTAGTTACTGTTCCAAAAATAGGATCTTATCCTCCTTTTCTTTTAATAGTGTTTGAACTTCTGACGCTTTATCAAAGGTTACAAAAGCATATGCCCTTGCAATCTGAGAGAGCCTAGTGAGTTTTTCTGTTGGATCAATGGTTGGGTCTTGCCAAAGAACATCCAAAGGTTCATCCTTTGGAGAAAGTACAATATCTATTTTTCATTTCTTTATTTGTCTCCTGAAAACAGCCTTATGCTACAGGCTATAAAATACATCCAGAGGAGGGATCTCCTCTATTTTCAGCACAATTTTAGAAGACGGAGCAACAGGAATATGCTCTGTCTCTTGAATATTAATAACCTCTTCTATTATCATCTCTATGGTTGTCTCCCATGGGTTTATTAATGGCTATGCACTCTATTCCTCGGTGTTGATTAACTCATTAAAATTATCCACTCCTTTTCTAGGTCTACTACAATTGGACTTGTTGGCTTTGCGAGGGGAGCGGGAGTCTCAACTTGTTTTGGGGACAAAACCTACTGGTCATGCTTTTCTATAAACTGAGCTGTATCTTTCATTGTTGCTTCACTTATGCTGTGATCACTTTTTGACTGCTCATCGAATTTTTCAGCTGAATCCCTCTTGGACTTTGATTTAGACTTCGCTTCTCCTGAACTTTCACTTATGCTAATACTAGGAGTGGGCTTCCTTATTGGTTCAATGTGGAATTCGTCCAACGAGACATTTTCCAATCTCTATTCTCTGTAATGGTTAAACTCTTGAATCTTTTCTTGGTCAAACTGAATTTGTGCCATATGTAGAATCTCTTTGAGAGAGCTCTTCTGCCGAAAGACATTGTCGAAGATATCATCTTCTTTAGTAAACACTTTTGTTTTGACCATCGTTGTAAAATTCTTGATAGTATCCAAGGGATCATACTGCCTCCCTCAGAACTTTGTTAGCTCCCGAATTAGCATATTATCAGCCTCTCTAAAAGCGTGTCCCAAATCAAATAATGAGAAGGCCCCGTAGACCACATGGAATTGAGGCCAGATGGCCTTCTTTTTATCCTTGAGTTCTCTGCTCATTCCCCCCAACACCACATGTCCGGTAAGCTATCTCTTGGGCCATAAGTTTGTTGGGAACATACAAAGGAAGCACATGAGGTGAGGCAATGCTCCCAAATACCCTAATGTAGGTGAACAACTCCTCCCCAAACCACCTTCCCATAGGGAGAATGTCAATTTCAGCTTCTGGGGAGCATCTTGGGGTGTCTGTGTTATATAACATTTTATGAATGGGAAGCATTACTCCATGACAAATCTTATAGAAATGTGGGATGCAATTAGATTCCCACAATTCTTTATGGTAGACTTGAATAGGTAGAGGGTTATGTACTGTCCATTTCCACCCCATGGTGGGAAAATCAGAGACGAAGCAAATAACATCCATGACGTAGGAAACTAAAAAGAATGGAGGATAAAACCTCTGAGCAAAACTTCTTTTAGTTCGATAATTCAAAATAGTAGAAGCTAAATTATTCGATAAAATTTGGGCCCAATCCATGATGGTGGCATTGGTGCCCGCATCCAATAATGACAACCATTCTGATGAAAACTTATTTATATCTGGCTTCCCAAATAGTCTACATAACATTGCAGCAACAAAACAATAGGGAGAAGCAAGGGAGCCAGTGGTGTACATACCATTTTTGTCCTTCTTTAATGGTTCTTCCTTCGTGGACCAGCTCTTTGTGTAGTCTTCCAAATCCTTGTTCTCTTTGGCGATTTTTTCCACAAATTGTTTGTTATAACTGGCTTGGGGTTCTTGCAGGTGATACATACGCCTCAAATTTCCTGGGGTAAATGACCCCATAACCTCCTGGTTCGGTGTCTTGAATCCCCTGTCGAATATATCAGCATGGTCTATAATCCATTTTACCATATCCGTGTAAGGGAGTATCTTCGGCTTCATTGCAATACGGTGCAGAAACGAGTATGCAAGCTTTGTTAGTGATGCTTCGAATGACCCACGTCCATCTGCCGTAACTATAACCTCCATAACTCTTGGGTTTTCTTCTTCTAACAGTCAGTACATGCCTTCCCAAGTATATATCCCTGCTTCCCTGGTACAAGTGGTGTCTGTAAATAATGGAGTCATCTCTGATTTTTCAGATGCAGGAGCTTTGTCTTTCTTTCCCATTACATTCTGCATGTTGTTTTGTGTTCTGTTCTGCATACTGCTCCTGAAAATAGTAAGCAGAGAACAAAGATACAATAAGGATGATGGTGAATAATGAACAACAATAAGGTGACGAGAAAGCTTTTAATTTTTTAAAATCATATCAAAGATATCACCTTATGTGAAATAATCCTTTAAACCAGATTTGATTCGTTTTTAATAAATACCATCAATGGACCGTTAAGTTAAAATTAATGGTCATAACTCTTGCATAGAACGATGGAAAGTACTATCATTGAACTCTGAGCCCTTAGATTTGTGATAAAGTGATTTTTCAATTTGCTTCGCAATATCACAGATCATGGTATCACAAAGCTTATTATCTTTAATAATCCTTTGTTTCATCGTGCAGCTGCGAGATGCGATTTGCAAAAGCTTTATCGCATTTCACAATATCTGGGCGTTTTGCTATTAAGTGGTGTTGTGGTCAATGGAATCTGTGATATGTGATAAGTTTGTAAGGCTTGTGATCTCGCATTCTCACTTTTTTTCATTTCGAAGAGTTTCTTAGTAAACGATGCATGTTGTTACCCTTTTTGCGATGTGGTGCTTATCATTAAAGATCGGGTTTATTAAAGTTTTGCTTGGTACTTAAGACTTTCTGCTTACAAGGGTTTTCCTAGCTTTGTGGTTGTATAGTACTTTTCATAAGGAGGCTTAACAACTATAATGTTTTTCATGTGCATGAAGCGTGAAAAGGTAGGAATTCATATTATTGGGAGTTTTGCTTTAATATCATGTTTTATTGAAAACAAAAAGACAATCTTAAGTGCTAAGTTTTGATTTTTTTTAGAAGGGTCCCCATTTATTAATGTTATTTCTAACATTAATAAAAAGGGGGGTTGTTGATTGTCACAACAATTGGTGATTCACTTGAAAGAACCAGATATCTCTAATAGTTTTTTGAATTTTCTAAAACTTCTAAAATAGAAATGGTTTTGGAAAATCAAATTTTATTATAGAAATATAAGGTACAAAGTGCTATTTTCTAACAACAACATTTTGTTCCATCTATCCTAATTCTGATCATCTTCTTCCCAAAGCTAGTCACTGCACTTACAACAGCCATTACTTGGTTTATAAAGATAAAAAAAAAAAAAGACATCTTTGTAGATCAGTTTTAGGTGTACTCATTTGTTATAGGTAGAGCCTTTGCTACCAGTAGGCATTCATAGCCTTGACAGGGTTACCTGTTACCCAACAATGATCCAGTATCCTACTTAAGAAGTATGCAATTTTCCAAGATAAATCCTCATTTACACTTATTTCTTTTTCTTTTCCTTTGATTCTTAAAGAGCAATATCCTGATTTGGTGGCCAATTTTGACAGTGCCATTCACTTGATCTATAACTAACTGAACAAGTTGGCTCGTGATGAGGCCCCTTGTCTTTTGGTTGAAACAATCTCAAGTCATTACCCTGTCTTGGTATGCAGTTTGGCAATGTCAGCTAGTTATAATCTTTATGATCATGATAAGTCGGCTCTTGATGAGACCTCTTATTCTTTAAGTTTATAGTGCATAACTGGATTATTCTTTGAAACTTGCAATTTCCTAAAGTGGGGAGGAAGTCATTGGATCCTTAAGATTTCTTCTGGATGACAATTGTAGAGTTTTAAAAGTAGCTTTTATATACATAATCTTTGTCTTGTTATTGATGCTTTTCATGACTCATATGAAGAAAACTACTACTGGAGGTTGTTTTTAATCAGAACTTGTAAAGTTGAAACAAAAGAACAAGTAAAACCTTTTTTGTGGAAACCAAAGGTAAACATTTTCAACTTGTTTTATTATCAAAAGGAAAAATAAACTAAAAATAATAATTTACAGAAAATAGAAGAGGTCATCTTCTATGGAAAGTATTTTTTAAGGATCTGTCCATTAACACGTAAATACTCTCTTTTCCCTGCTAAGTCTTGTAACATGAAAGTAGATGGAGCTATGATTTCAACAATTTGGAATGGTCCAAGCCACATCTGTTGGAATTTAGTATGTTTGCCCTTCTCTTTGTGGGCTTTATCCCATTTCAATACTAAATCTCCATTTTGAAAATCTTTTCTGATACCATATTTGAATCAAAAGAAGCCTTTACTAATGCTTGATGATGTGCATGGGTAATTTTGCCTTGTTCTCGTTCCTCTTCTAGCTTAAGGATCTGCAATTGTCTTAGTTGCAAGGATGAAGAAGGAGTTTCTTCGATGAACTGAACTAAGGATAAAGAAGGAATAGCTAGATGTGTTGGGAGAACTACTTCTTTCCCATAAACTAAATTAAATTGAGAAGTGCCAATATAAGTTTTTTGAGTTATTCAATCTACCCAAAGAGCATTCCTCAAATATTTGTGCCAATTTCTATGACTTTGATCAATAGTTCATTTAATGATTCTGATCAGGTTTTTATTTGTTGATTCGGCCAATCCATTCCCTTGCAGGTAATAATTGGAAAAATACTTAAGTTTAAAACCTCTTTTGAGCACAAATTTCATCATAGCATTACCAAAGAAATATGATGCATTATCAAACATTAAAGCGAAAGGTAAGCCAAACCTGGTAATTATGAATTGATCTATGAAATTGATGATGTTTTTAGAGTTGGTTGTCTTGAGAGGAACTGCTTCTACCCATTTAGTAAAGTAATCGGTCGCTGTAAGGATGTACTTACACTGTTTAGAAGAGTGAGGAACGATCTCACCTATTAGATCTAATCCCCATTGCTCAAATGGTTGATCGATGTTAACCGGTTGCAATGGCAATGATAGTTTCATCTGTCTTCCAGCGAGAGTTTGATGTGCATCCTTAAATAATGTTGGCCAGTAGTAGCCTGCGCGCAAGATTTTGTATGTTGTTGCATCTCCTACGTAATGTCCACCTGCTGGTCCATCATGAAGTTCCTGCAATACTTTTTCAGCTTTAGATTTCTCAAGGCATCTAAGAAGAACATAATTATAATTTATCCTAAAGAGTACATCATTTACAATTTGATATTGCTTAGCTTTTAATCTCAGGGCTCTTTTCTTGTATGATTCAAATGTGAAGGAGCATATCCATTCTTTAGGTAAAACATGATATCAACATATCTTGATTTAATATTGTTTAGGCTTACCTCATACATTTGTACCTCATGATCAGGGGACTGTATTTCTGATATATGCGATGCTCCAGCCAACATCCTGCAAAAACCTTGCCCTTTTACAATATTTGCTAGCTTGATTTCAACATCATATTCTTGCAGGCCATGACCCAATTTGCCCTCTTTTCACCCACATCTTTCTGTACCAAAAGGTTTCTTACCACTGGAAATGGCACTATATTTTTGTATGGGACTTGAGAAGAAAGGGTCTAAAGTATTTGATTGCTTTGAAAACAGCATAAGCCTGTTTCTCAACGTCGAAGTAATTTAGTTTGGTTCCTTGCAAGTTTGAACTGAAAAATGTAGTTGGGGCTTCTACTTTATCTTGATTGGCTTGCGTGAGTATTGCAGCATACGATTTCTCAGAGGCAAATGTATACAAAATGAAGGGATCAGAAAAGTTTGGAGTCGCTAGAGATGGGGCATTTATAATTGCTTGTTTAATCAGGTTGAATGCTTCATGTTCTGCCTGACCCCATGTTAAGAGAGAGCTTTTCTTGATCATTGCTTGGATAGGTGACACAATTCTTGAGAAGTCAGGGACAAATCTTTTAACGAAATTGATTTTACCAAGGAAGGATTGCATTTCTTTTTTTTTTATGGGGTAAGGATATCTCAGAAGTCTCCTTAATCTTATCTAGATCAAAATGGATTCCATATTTAGACACTATGAATCTGAGAAGCTTTCCTTCACTTAATGCAAAAAAAGACTTTTTTGGATTAAGTGAGATCCCATACTTTTGAAAACATTGAAAGATCTGCTTTAAATCTCTGAGGTGATTACTATGTTTTTTTAGAATACATTGTTATGTCATCTAAGTAAATCACCACTGACTTATTCACTAATCCTTTAAATGCAATATCCATGGCCCTTTGAAATGTGGCACCAACATTAATCAGTCCAAATGGAATCTTTTGATATGCATACGTGCCCCATTTGGTTCTAAACGTTGTCTTCAATTGATCATTCAGATGGACTAAAATTTGGTTATATCATGAGAAGGCATCTAAAAAGGACATTAATTGAGACCCTGCAACTGATTGTAATATCTCTTCCATAGGGAGTAATGGAAAATTGTCCTTTTGGCAGGCTTTATTGAGATTTATGAAGTCAATACAAATATGAATGTCTTCGTTTTTCTTTCTGATTGTTACCAGGTTAGAAACCCGTCTAGAATGTTGAACAAGAAAAATAATTTTGGCTTTCAATAATTTATTCAGCTTAGACTTAATCTGGCTTTCCAGATTAGGATGGATTTTTCTCAGCTTCTGCTGGACTAGTTTCTCGTCATAGATCATTGGAATTGTATGCTATATGATTGAAGTATCGTAAGTTTTGAGGTCATCGTAATTCCAGGAAAATAATTTTTTTTACCGTTTCAAAAGTTGAGCGAAGGCTGATTTTTCCTCTGGAGTTAGACCAAGACCTAAGTTGATATTATGTGGCTTTATGTCAGTTCCTAGATTCACTAATTCATATCTCAGAGTTGAACTCTAAATTTTTGAATTGGTGGACCTTTTGAATCTGTCTTTTACATCATATAGGTCTTCCAATTTGACTGCAGATTTGGGTATAACATTATTAGTGCTTCCTTGTTGTAACTGTCTATCATGTTGGTCTTCATCAATTATCTGATTATTGTAAGAGCCTTCTGAAGTCAGAAAACTTACAATATCAAGGTCATCGTTAAAAACTCTCCAGTTGGTCGCATTATTCGGGATGGAGGGTCTAAAGATCAATTCAATTGAGAATCTATCTGGACTATAGTCTTCTGAGGGAATGAGCTTGGAAGCTACATTATCCAGAAGGTCAACACTAGCATTTTAGAGTCTGGGAATATATGAAATATTAAATGCTATAAAGTGTGCAGTCATATCTTGTATTAATGATTGATAATGCTTTAAGTGACCTGATAGACAATGTATAGTATTTCATACCTGCTTGATAACAATCTTAGAATCACCAAAGACTTGTAGATACTTGATGTCAAGTCTGATTGCCTTTAACAACCCTTGCACTAGAGCTTCATTTTTCTGCAGTATTATTTGTGCAATCGAACTCGAGTATCTACAGGTTAGCATGGTTTTCTCTCCTTCTGGACTAATTAATATGCAACCTACTCTTGCTCCACCACTAGACTTAGAACCGTTGAAAAATAATTTCCAAAACAAAGATTTATTTATAGGACTATCTACAAAATTAATGCATTTAGAAGTATCCGTTTGAGAAAAAAATTATACCTGAGATAAAACTGAATTTTAGAAAAAAGGTGAAGTATGAGCATTAAAATTTCCTAAGAACGAGTCAACAAAATAGTTGCCAATTATATTATTGTTGTACGCTATAGGTTCATTTTCTCCGTCTAACTTCGTTACTATGTACTTTTGTTGTCTTTCTCACGAAACCTTTATCTGATTTGGTTTGCCATTGTAAGGGAGCCACATGTGTGACCAATCGGTCACAAAGTAACCATGAAGCTTTTCAGACCAATCCCTGCTAAGAATTAAACCATAAAATTCAGGAATATCTACAACAAGAATATCAATGACTTGACATACCTTTGGATTCGATGAAAATCCTATGGTCACTTGATTTAGTTTGCCAATGACTTCAACTTGAGACTGGTCGAGCTGCATTATGCGTACTGCAGAATTTTGAGGTTGAATGTTTAACTTTGCACAAACTTTCCTAGGCAAAATATTAGATGAAGCGCCAAAGTCTACCAAACAGTTATGCAATTTTTTATTGCAGACTTCAAAAGTAAGGAGGAACGGAGGAGTATGGGATTTTGACCTTCCTCCAATTAAAGCAATGTCATTTGGGTCAACTTTATTTGACATAACAATTGGAGGTCTCCCTATTTCATGAGTAGCTTGTAAGATTACAGTGGTAGGTAGAGGTGCAATAGGTATTGCATGTAGTTCTTTCAAAATTAGTTTTTGTTGATGTTTTAATTTACTTATCTCATGAAAAGTAATGTTGGCCCTAGTCTTCTTCATGTCTTCAACAATATTATACTCCATTTCATCGGAAATGATAAGTGTTTTAGATGGAGTTGATGAATCAGATTGGACCGGCTTTTTTTGAGTTGCTTTTGGTGATGCTTTCTTACCTGTGACTTTATCTTTTGAATTTGGGCTTCGATTTTTCTGCTTAGAATTGGATTGTGGAGGATCGAGTTGATTTCCGCTTCTGATAGTGATTGGTAATGCATCTTGATCTTCTTCATCTGGAAGAATGAAGTCCCACATTCCTTGTAGTTCTACAACCTCATCATCATCAGTATGTTCCTCATTCGAAACTTCCTCTTCTTCTCCTTCCGATTTTGCGTTTGTTATAGTCTTGGGAGGCTTTAGATCGGTTAAAAGATTCCTTTTGAAAGGCTTATAAGGTTTCTTACAAGAAGTCTCTGCCGCTGGTTTTTTAATATCAAACATTTCGTTAGACATGGTTTTTAAAACTTTTTGTAACCCTTCCATGTCGAATGGGTCCTTTGATTGTTTTTTCTTAGGGTCATTTTTAAAAGCAACCTTTTTAAATTTTCTTTCATCAACAACGTTTTTCTTTTCTAAAGCTAAGATACGTTTTTCTACCGCTATTGCTTCTTTCATGTTTTCATCCAATGTTGGCTTGGCAGCCCTATCTACAAAGATTGCTATGTTTGAAGGTAAGGCAGATATGTACCATTCACTTCAAACTTCTTCGCTAGGCTTAGATGCGGTAGGAATCTTATTTAAGAGTTTATTAAATCGCGAGTTAAAATCTTTGATAGGCTCTCTTGATTCAGTTTTAAGATTTGAGAGGTCATTGATTAATGTCGTTGTAGACCTATCATCACTGAACTTTGTCAAGAACTTCTCTTGGAAAATATTCCAACTAGTAATGGATCCTGAGGGTAATGAAAAATACCAAGATCCGGTTGCTCCTTGTAAGGTATATGGGAAAATCCTAAAAGCTACGTCTTCTTCCGTAACTCCATTTAAGTTTATTGACAAAATAAAGTTGTTTATGTGTTCTTCTGCCAGTATGCTTGCATCTGGGTTAAACTTTGGCAACCATTTTTCGGGATGAGCCAGCAATTGACTTAAGGGTGTAGGCATTGTGACTACCCCTGGATTGTTCCATGGTCTCTGTGCCATTGTTGAGATACTAACAGTGGAAAGCGCAGATGAAGTTACAAGTGATTGGGAAGACAATGTTGAAGTTCCAATACCCTATTGGACAACGATATGGAGTTGGGGGGTAGATAGTTGACTTTGCAATGGATTAGATGAAATCGATGATGATGATGAAAGAGTATCACTATCAGACCCTTCTGGTGTCTTCCTTGCTCTTTTTCTTTTGGGCAGAGGGAATTCTGTTGGTTCAATACCAAGCTTTTCACTCTGTAATTTGGTAAGAGGATGGGAAGGAATGTATTGTGAAGTCACACTGCCTTGAGATAACTCAAACTTCTACAGTGATATGGAAAATCCTTGAATTTTATGAATTAAACACTGAACTTCAGGAGGTACAAGAGTGGATTTATCTTAGATGTTCAAGTCTTCAACAACAGTTGTTGTTTTCTCAACTTCTCGCTTAGAATTTAGAGTTTCAGAATGCGATGGAGAAGTTGGGGGAGATGTTGAGGGCGATTTGCTCTTTGAATGGGTTATGGATTTAAATTTTCTCGTCATTCATAGTTCAGGCCCTCCTTCTAGCATCAAATATGTTGAAGGCTCGAAAATTGGGTCTACAACAAAGGGGGATAACCACCCGGTCCGGACCATTAAAGCAACTCCTTTTCGTTTGGAATAGTCGATCTGACTAGGGGTGATGGGACCAGTTTCCCAATTTGTTTATAATGGTACACTAAGGGGATGATGTTTCTCTTTTTTAAAGGTTTATGGGGAGAATGCTTTATTCTAAATCTAATCTAACATATGCAATTTTATTTTAAGGAAGGAAAACATCTAATTTTAAACTATACTGGGAGTAACACTTTGTTTATGCGATCTAAAATAATTTCTAACAACGACTAGTAATAAAAATCTTTCAATCACTATGAGAAAAGAGTACATTAAAGATGATTGTTTCATATAAGAAATTAGCCGAAACAATTATGATAAACACATCACATAATAAGTCATTCATACACTTAGCATAAAAATAATAGTTATCATTGTACAAAAGTGCAAAGATGATAACTGAATATTCAAGCTTTCATATATAAACAACTGAAAATAATATATCACTTGGCACATAAGCAAAAAGTATTAAGAGATAAAAGTGCCATTGATAATAGGTCTTGCTCATGAGCTTCAACAATATAGATTTATCTTCAAATAATTCAATATCCACTAAAAGTATAGAAGTGCATTTCAGTAGCATACATTAAACTCAGATATAAATAAATCTCGTTCCATTCATTTATCAAAACCTCCTCAGTGGGGGGCAAAAGTTCATATTCTGAAGAATTGTTTTTGATAAATTTTTGGACCCCTCTCTAAATGCATGAGAGGGGTTTAAATACTACTCTAATGAAAACTAAAAATAGTTATTACAAAAAATAGATGAGGAGGTTCAAAACGACCATCCTTTTTTTAAGCAAAAATGAACTAAAATTAAACTAAAACTGTATCTGTGCTGAATCATGTATCTGTTCTTTTAAGTTGCAAATGTCCAGCATGGACTTCAGGAGCATTGGTTGGCCGACTTCAACCTTCAATTGACCTACGAATACGGAATCAGCAAGTGTTGGCGCTATCTTCTCGGCAGACATTATGAGGCATTTCAGAGTCATCCACTAGCTATGTGGTTTTACCGGGAAATGGAAGTAAGTATCCTAGTTTAACTTGCTTATCTGCTTAATTGACTCTGCCTTTTCCTCTGTCATTTGCTTCCACCTAGTTTGAAGTTGTTGTGCCTTTGTGAGGAATCCTGGAGTGGTCTCTGATATTAAATTTGTTGTATGCAGATTTTTGTTGATGCAGTCAATGAGGTTGCTTGCTGCTGTTGCTGCCTCCTCCATTGCTTGCTCTGCTTCCTTAAGCTGTGCATCCCATTTTGAGAATAACATTGCTTTGTGGGATTCATCAATCCTGGGTAACTCTACTCTTTTTCCCTCCTCTGGTTTCTGCCAATTGTCAAAGTCAGAAACTTTCTTAAAAACTAAATCATAATCAAGTCATAAGTCTACGACTTGATTTGTAATGTAGTCGCTTTTTTCACAATGGGAATTCATTTGCGAGATCCTTTGGCAAAGTATTTCTTCCTGTTGTAGGAGCTAGTCATTGAGGGCAAGGGCTTCTGTGACAAATTCTTTAATTTTAGAGTCTTCCTTATGTAGTTCTATTGTGGCTTGTAACTTTTGTTCTTTATCAGCCAAATTGTTTTGGTAATCTAACTGCATTTACTAGAAATCTTGTTGTAGCTTTTCCAATTGTATTTCTGATTCTCGGGTGATGCTGGCCTATTGAAGTTGTTGTTCCAAAAACAGGATCTTATCCTCCTTTTCTTTTAATAGCGTTTGAACTTCTGACGCTTTATTAATGGTTGCAGAAGCATATGCCCCTGCAATAAGAGAGAGCCTAGTGAGGTTTTCTGTTGGATCAATGGTTGGGTCTTGCCAAAGAACATCCAAAGGTTCAGCCTCTGGAGAAAGTATAGTATCTATTTTTTGTTTCTTTATTTTTCTCCTGACAACAAACTTATGCTGCGGGCCATAAAATACATCCAGAGGAAGGATCTCCTCTATTTTCAACACAATTTTGGACGACGGAGCAACATGAATATGCTTTGTCTCTTGAGTATTAATAACCTCTTCTATTATCATCTCTGTGGTTGTCTCCCCTGGGTTTATTAGTGGCTCTACACTCTGTTCCTCAGTGTTGATTAACTCATTAAAATTCTCCTACTCCTTTTCTAGGTCTACTACAATTGGACTTGTCGGCTTTGCGAGGGGAGCGGGAGTCTCAACCTATTTTGGCGACAAAACCTGATGGTCAGGATTTTCCATAGACTGAGCTGTATCTTTGATTGTCGCTTCACTTCTACTGTGATCACTTTTTGACTGCTCATCGGATTTTTCAGTTGAATCCCTCTCGGACTTTGATTTAGACTTCTCTTCTCCTGAACTTTCACTTATGCTAATACTGGGAGTGGGCTCCCTTATTGGTTTGATGCACAATTTGTCCAACGGGACATTTTCCAATCTCTATTCTCTGTAATGGTTAAAATATTGAGGCTTTGCTTGGTCAAACTGAATTTGTGTCATATGTAGAATCTCTTTGAGAGATCTATTCTGCCGAAATACATCGTCGAAGATATCATCTTCTTTAGTAAACACTTTTATTTTGACCATCATTGTAAAATTCTTAATAGTATCCAAGGGATCATACTGCCTCCCTCAGAACTTTGGTAGCTTCAGACTTAACATATTATCATCCTCTCTAAAATTGTGTCCCAAATCAAATAATTCAAAGGCCTCGTAGACCACAGGGAATTAAGGCCAGATGGCCTTCTTCTTATCCTTGAGTTCTCTGCTCATTCCCCCAACACCACAGGTATGGTAAGCTATCTCTCGGGCCATAAGTTTGTCAGAAACACACAAAGGAAGCACATGAGGCGAGGCAATGCTCCCAAATACCCTAATTTAGGTGAACAACTCCTCCCCAAACCACCTTCCCATAGGGAGAATGTCAATTTCAGCTTCTGGGAGCATCTTGCGGCGTCTGTGTTATATAACATTTTATGAATGGGAAGCATTACTCCATGACAAATCTTATAGAAATGTGGGATGAAATTAGGTTCCCACAGTTCTTTATGATAGAATTTAATAGGTAGAGGGTTCTGTACTATCCATTTCCACCCCATGGTGGGAAAATCAGAGACGAAAAAAATAGCATCCATGATGTAGGCAGCTAAAAAGAATGGAGGATAAAACTTCTGAGAAAAACTTCTTTTAGTTCGATAATTCAAAATAGCAGAAGCTAAATTATTCGATAAAATTTAGGCCCAATACATGATGGTGACATTGGTGGCTACATCCAATAAAGGCAACCATTCTGATGAAAACTTATTTATATATGGCTTCCCAAATAGTCTACATAACATTGCAGCAACAAAACAATAGGGAGAATCGAGGGAGCCAGTGGCGTACATACCATTTTTGTCCTTCTTTAATAGTTCTTCCTTCGCAGACCAACTCTTTGTGCAGTATCCCAGATCCTCGTTCTCTTTGGCGAAATTTTCCATAAACTGTTTGTTATAACTAGCTTGGGGTTCTTGCAGGTGATACATACGCCTCAAATTGCCTGGGGTAAATGACCCCATAACCTCATAGTTTCGTGTCTTGAATCCCCTGTCGGATATATCAACATGGTCTATATTCCATTTTACCATATTCATGTAAGGGAGTGTCTTTGGCCTCGCTGCAATATGGTGCAAAAACGAGCATGGAAGCTCTGTTAGTGATGCTTCGGATGACCACATCCATTTTCCATAACTGTAACCTCCATAACTCTTGGGTTTTCTGCTTCTAATAGTTGGTACATGCCTTTGCAAGTAGATATCCCTACTTCCCTGGTACAAGTGGTGTCTGTAAATAACGGAGTCATCTCTGATTTTTCAAATGCAAGAGCTTTCCCTTTCTTTCCCATTACATTCTGTGTGTTGTTTTGCGTACTGCTCCTAAAAATAGTAAGCAGAGAACAAAGATTCAATAAGGACGATGGTGAATAATGAACAACAACAAGATGACGAGAAAGCTTTTATTTTTTTTTAATCATATCAAAGATATCACCTTACGTGAAATAATCCTTTAAACCAGATCTGATTCATTTTTAATAAATAGCATCAATGGACCGCTAAGTTAACATTAATGCTCATAACTCTTGTATAGAACAACAAAAAGTACTATCATTGAACTCTAAGCCCTTAGATTTGCGATAAAGCGATTTTGCGATTTGCTTCGCAATATCGCAGATCACGATATCTTAAAGCCTATTATCTTTAATAATCCTTTGTTTCATCGTGCAGCTGTGAGATGCGATTTGCGAGAGCTTTATCACATTTCACAATATCTGGACGTTTTGTTATTAAGTGGTGTTGCAGTCAATCGAATTTGTGATATGCGATAAGTTTGTAAGGCTTGTGATCTCGCATTCTCACTTTTTCACATTTCAAAGAGTTTCTTAGTAAAGGATGCCTATTGTTACCCTTTTTGTGATGTGATGCTTAACATTAAAGATCGGGCTTATTAAAGTTTTTCTTAATACTCAAGACTTTCCACTTACAAAGGTTTTCCTAGCTTTGTGGTTGTATAGTACTTTTCATAAGGAGGCTTAACAACTATAATGTTTTTCATGTGCATGAAGCGTGAAAAGGTAGGAATTCATATTGTTGGGAGTTTTGCTTTGATATCATGTTTTATTGAAAAAAAAAAGACAATCTTAAGTGCTAAGTTTTGATTTTTTTTTAGAAGGGTCCCCATTTATTAATGCTATTTCTAACACTAATAAAAAGGGGGGTTGTTGATGGTCACAATAGAAGTGTGGAAGAATGTGTTGTACCACCATTTTTCCAAGGGAAACCATTTGACCCAAAGTGTCTATCTATTAGATATAAAGCAACGAAGATATCCTTCTAAACATTTATTCACAATCCCAGTTTTCCCATCATATTGAGGATGGTAAGCTGAGTTGTGAGCCAATTGAGTACCCAAACAAGAAAATAATTTAGTCCAAAAATTTCTAGTAAAAATTAGATCTCTGTCACTTACAATAATTTATGGTATTCCATGTAGCTTTTGGACTATTTTCGTGAATTCTTATGCTACTATACTTGCTTTAAAAGGATGAAAATGTGTAAAAATGGGTATACTTTGTCATTCCATCTACCACTACCATAATGACACTTTTTCCTTCAAATTTGAATAAACTTGCAATTAAATCTATTGAAACTTCCTCCCAACATTGGCTTGGTATGATAATGGATGAAGATGTACCAATATCTTGATTATCTCTCCCTTATTTTGTTTCCATACCACACATTCAAGAAAAGCTTTTGCACATATGCTTTAATACCTTCTAAAAATAAATATTTCTTTTATTAAGAAAGGAATATCCATAGATGTGAGTATTGTTGTCACACCTGCTTTAATTTTTCTACCAAGATACTAAAACAAAAATACATCATAACATCTTTCAAACCTATCAATACTATCACACAAATGATGAAATCCATGAAGGATAGTGTAGACCACTTCCAGTACAAAAATATTTATAAAGTAGAATGCTTTTGTGGCAAGTGTTATGTTAGTGCAATAATATGTGCCTTACAAGTAAGGATCAAAGAGAATGGTGTTGTGTTGAAGCCTCAAAAATCGTTGCTTTAACATGGGGGGAAAACCACCCGGTCCGATCCTTGGTTGGAAGCTCCTTTTCCGTTTGGAGTAGTGGCTCTGACTGGGGATAATGGGACCAATTTCCCAACCTATTTAATGATTGTACTAATGGGGTGAGATGTGATGTTTTGAAGTAATGTCTGAGTTAAAAGTAATCTAATCTAAACTAACATACACATGCATTTTATCCTAATTTAAACACTATCTAATTATAACTATACTCGGGATTAAATTGATGTATGCGATCTACAATGATGTGTGAAAGAAATTGATAACAAAGATCATTCAATTATGATGAGAAATGAATTCATTTTAACAATAATCGTTTCGTATAAAAGGTTAGTCGAAACGATTGTGAAAGATATATCACATAAGGAATTTATTCATATATTTAGCATAAAATATAGATCATCATCATACAGAAGTGCAATAATGGCAATCAAGATTCATACTTTCATACATAAACAATTCAAAAAAGAAATCATTGCTTAATACATAAGTAAGAAGGATTACAGGATAAAAGTACCATTTATAATATGTCCTACTCATGTGTTTCAACATTATTGATCTATCTTCATTCCATTCAACACCATCTAAGAGTACAAAAGTGCAATTTCAGTAGAAGATTCTAAATTTGATAAAAATAAATCGTGTTCTGTTAATTTCACCAGAACTTCCTCAAAGGGACAGAAGTGCATGTTTTGAAGACTGTTTCTGATAAAATTTATGGACCCCACTATAAATGCACGAGAAGGATTTAAATACTTAAACTATAAAAATAAAAATAGATTATTACATAAATAGTTGGGGAGGTTTAAACGACCTGCCTCAAATTATGCAAAAATAAAATCAAAATAAAAATAAACATGGTGACTAGCTATCCTACATTTGTTCCTTCAAATCGCAAATGTCCATCATGGGCTTGAGCTGTGTTGGTTGGACAACTTCAGCTTTCAATTGTCCAACGAATATGACATCTGTTAGTGTTGGTGCCATTTTCTCCATAGAAGTGATTACGCATCGCAGGGTCATTCATTGGCTGTGAGGTTTTACCAAATGTTGCCAATATGCTTCCCAGTTTAACTTGGTCATTTGCCTTATCACTTCTGCTTTTTCTTCTGTTTCCTATTTCCACTGTAGTTCAAGCTATTTCACATTAGGAAGAAAACCTGGAATGGATTCTGCCACAAGGTTGGCACTATGTAAATTTTCATTAACATTTTCTATGACACTTTTTGTTGCTGTCGTCGCGTTTGTTGTTGCCTTTTTTGCCTCTTTAAGCCAAGAATCCCAACTCACAAATAGGATTTCTTTATGCGAGTCTTCTAGTTTAGGCAAGTCGGCTTTTATCCCATCTTCTATATTCTGCCAAGTGATGAAATCGAAGACCTTTTTAAAGATCTCATCATATTCAAGTATCATTTCCACGACTTGACTTGTTAATTTGTAGCTTGTTTCGCAATAAGAGTTCCAATGTGAAATCCTAGGCACAATAATTCTTTCTGGTGCATCAGTTGGGAGTTAAGACCGAGTTCTTCGATAACAAATTGATCAATTTTTGGATCATATTTGTGTAGATCAGTTATTGCCTATATTTGTGCTTCCTTCTCAGCTAAGCTGGTTCGATCTTCTATTTGCATCTGCTCGAATTCCAGTTGTAGCTTAGCTAAATGTATCTCTACATGCTGGTCAGATTTTGCTTGTTGTAATTGTTGCTCAAGCGAGATTATTTTATCTTCTTTTTCTCTAAGCAACATTTATACTTATGTTGTTTTTTCCATGGTTGCTATAACATAGGAACCTGCAAATTGTGAGAGTCTAGTAATATTGGCGGATAGGTCAAAGTGTGAGTCTTTCCAAAGAACATCCATTGGTTCATTTTTCAGGGGTAGTTGCAGCTTCCTTTTCTTTCTTTGCATTTTCACCACGACCTTATGTTGTGGGATATAAAACACATCTAGAGGGGGAATCTCTTCTATTCTCAAAACTATTTCAAAGGTGGGGGTAATAGGGATGTGTTCTACCTCTTGAGTATTTACAATCTCTTATGCTGTAATTTCCTGAGTTGTTTTCTGTTGTGGAGTTTGCAACTCTAGCATTTGTTCCTCTATGTTGAGCCTTTTATTAAAATTTTCTCACTCTTCCTCTAAATCAATTACCAGGGGTTTTATTAGTTGTGTGGGGGTGACATGGATTTCAGCCTGCTTGCTGACTGAAGTTTCTTCAATTATCTTCTGTGTAGATTGGGATGTATCCTTTACCAACTCCATGCTTCTTCTTTTCCCATTTTTTTATGACTTTTGTGATTTCCTATTAGATTTCACTTGGGATTCCACTCTAGAATCAATTTTAGAATTTTCTTTGGAGTCACCTTCTATACTCACACTGGGAGTAGGCTCCCTTATTGGTTCAATCAATAATTGGTCCAATGGGACCTTTGATAACCTCCTTTCTCTATAACTGTAAAAGTTTTCCAAATCTTCATGGTCAAAAAGTAATTGTGCCATATGCTTCACCTCTGTGAAGTTGTTTTTCTGCAAAAAGATGTCATCAAAGGCATCTTCCTCATTACTGAATACTTTTATTTTCACCAAAGTGGTGAAATTTTCGACAGTGCCGAACGAGTCATATTTCCTTCCAAGAAATTTAGGTAATCGTAGAGATAGCATGTTCTCTGCTTCTCTAAATGCATGCCCTAGGTCGTGTAATGCAAATGATCCACACTGTAAAGGGAATGTAGGCCAAATGACCTTTTTTTATTCCTTTAATGTCTTTCTCATCCCTCCCTCACTAACTGTTTGATAGGTTATCTCTCTAGCCATCAATTTGTCTGGAACATATTACGGGAGGACATGGGGGGAGGTGATGCTACCAAAAACCCTGGTATATGTAAATGTTTCCTCCCCAAACCATCTGGCCACCGGGAGGACATCTACCTCAGCTTCTTGGGAAAACCTGGGGGCATCTCGATTATAAAGCCGCTTGTGAATAGGGAGCATAACTCCATGACAAATCTTGAAAAAATGTGGTTGAAAGTTGGATTCCCACATGTCCTTATGGTATATGTGAATGGGAAGTAGATTTTGAACAATCCATTTCCATTCCATGATAGGGAATTTCGAACTAAAACAAATTGCATCCATTACATAGGCGCTCATAAAAAATGGATGGTAAACCCTCGAAACAATGCTAATTTTCCTTCTATTGCTAAATTGTCAGACAAAATTTGTGCCCAATTCATTACAGTTGCATTAACAACTGCATCTATCAACAACAACCACTCTAGGGAGAATTTAGTACTATTGGGTCTACCAAATAGTCTACATACCATGGCCACTGCAAAACTATGAGGGGGAGAAATAGACGAAGTAGTGTACATACCGTTTTTGTCTTTCTTGATCTTTTCCTCATTATTTGACTAGGTCCGAGTGCAGTCTGCTGGGTCATCGTTCTCTTTGGCAAACTTCTCAACGAACTGCCTGTTGTAGATGAATTGTGGCTCCAGTAGGTGGTACATAAGTCGTAGGTTGTCTGGGGTAAAATATCCCATAACCTCTTGGCTTCTTGTCTTGAATTCTCTGTCTGAGATGTTGGCTTCGTCAATAACCCATTTAACCATGTTGGTATAAGGGATTATATTCGGGCGCACGGCTATGCGATGCAAAAATGAGCATGTCGTCTCTAACATGGAAGCATCTGAGGAATCACGTCCCTCAACTGTAATCTTCATTTCCAGAATCCTTGGTTGCTCTTCCTCCAGTATATTATACATGGCCTCCCATGTAGAGGTTCCTCCCTCTCTGTTGCATGTAGTATCCGTAAACAGAGGAGTCATTTCTGACTTCTCAGAGATGACTGCCTTGCATTTCTTCACCATTGTTCTCAACGATTTGCTCTGCTGATTTTCCCTGAAAGTGAAGAACAACGACTATCTAATACACAAAGATGATAATGAACGTAAAACGAAATAATGTAGATAACTTGTAAAGGTGATAAAATGAGTTTTATTCGAACGCACGTAAGAAGATATCATATCATGCTAAATGACTTTTCACACATAAATGCAGTTATTTCTTACTAAATGCCCACTAATGCATCGTTATCCCTTAGCTTAAATGCTCATAAATGTTTGCATCGTAAAATGGGGAGAAAGTTTCTAGGGTGGCGAGCCTTTGAACTGCGATGATGGCGATTGTGCGATTTGGGAAGCAATATTGCAGATCACAATATCGCATTATGCCTTTTCGCCTTTCTTACCTCCTGTTGTGTTTTTGTGAGATGCGAGCTGCTCGTTAATCATTTCAAGATGTAGCTACTTGCCAGGTATGTAAAAGACCCTTTTTAATGAGTGGCGGACTTAAAACATTTGCTTATGATATATTTAAGGAGTGGGTCTAGGTCTTGATCACATTTCACAATATCGGTTGGTGGTAAGTTTGTGGTGTTCATTTGAATGCTCGAAATGCAATGTGATAAAGGTTATAATGCCATCGCAATTTCTCATCTTGCATGTTTCGCAATAATCTTTTTAAGGTAGGTCCTTTATGAATGGCGACATGTGATGCAATACTAAGCGAAAAAGCTTGAGGACTTAGTTTATGTCGGATTTATGATAGTTTCGAGCATAGAGTCCTTTTTCAATCATTTTACTTGATTTTGGAGGGTGAGAAAGGTCTTTTGATGGTGCTTAATCATGCTATATGTGGGAAGGTAAGCATTTAGTAGTTCCCTAAAAGGGAGGTTTGATTGATATCTTTGCTTTATTCCAAAAAATAAAAGAAATGCCTAAATGCTAACTTTTGGTTTTGGATAGATTTTTTAAAGGGTCCCCATTTATTAACGTAATATTAACTACTATCATTAATAAATGGGGGGTTGTTGAATATCACAACATAATGATACAAATCATTAAAAAATTACGAATTTAGAATTGGAAAAACACATCAAGACTACTAAGCATCATGTTTGTCTAGAAGGAACTAAGATCATTGCAAAGGAAAATCATTATTACAGACATTGAATCAGAGAAGCTTTAGAAATCAATAAACACTCAAACAACATCAATAGAGACAATGGCCTCAAAATTAATAATAATTGGCTTCCCTTTATGACCAAGAACTACAAATGATTGTCCCATATGGACCTTCTTCTGTCTCTTTTCCTCCTTCCGTCTTGATCTTTGCTCCCCTCTTTATTTTTTACTTATTTACTTTAAAAATATTTTTTACTTATTTACCTTAAAAATATTTTCCTTGTCCATCATTCCCTTCCCCTCTTTGTATTTCTAAACCCATCCCTCCTCTCTCACCTTTCTCTCTTTTCCATTTGCCTTTTTTCCCCTTGTTTCAATTCCCCCCTCCTTACTCCCTCTTACATTGTGATTCCTCCTTCCTCTTTTTCCTTGCCTTTTGCTACCCTTGGTCCTCCTCTTCTCCTCTTCTTCCCTTCTCCATCCTTTCTCCCCCCTATTATATTCCTTCTCACTTCCCCTCCTCCCACGCCTTCTTCCTCCCTTCCTATCTTCTACCCATCTTTTTCTTTAATTAAACTTGTTTTCCCTCCTTGGCCCTTTTTTTTAAGGCAAACTTTGTTATATTTGTTAGGTTTTCTTAGCTTAGTTTATATACTTATTAAGGCATACACACTTATAATAATCCATATATATATATATATATGGGAGAGAGATAGAGATAATATATAAATATATAAGAGAGAATATAATAGTATATATTCATATATTAGTGGTAATTAATGTGATATAACATTAAATTATAATACTAATTATTATTAATTGTGTTAATTATAATTCTATTAAAATAATTACATTAATTATATTCACACATTTATTATATTTATTATAAATCTTAAGTATTAATAAATATATCCTTAATTATTATAAATATTTTAATTGTTTTTTATCTCTAGTCTACTTTAGGGTTTTCTAACCATGCTATTCTTGGTGGCTTGTTACTATTTATTCCATCATTGTTCTTCATTCTTTTCATGTATTGACAATGGACCTAGTTGGTGGCTCCAAAACATCGACCACAATACTCACATCTATGGATCTTCATTCCTCAATAAACCACTCCAACCACAAAAACTTGAAAATTGCAAAATATTTCTTGATTGCATGGTATGTCTTCAATAACCCTAAATTTCCTCCTATAGGAGAAGTGTGTAATTCCAAATGAACTTCTACTAGAGTTGAAAATTCTTACACAAGTATAAGTGATCTCAATACCATGAAAAATCATTCTTCCACATCATTTTTCTATTGCAACGGGGTCCTCCCGTAGTTGTTGAATGATCTTACATATTTTATCATTTTGTTTCCATTATATACTTGCTTCTTCCACCTACTATATTGTGGAATGAAAATATTGCATAACAAACCCTTTCTGTCTTTCACTTTCCTATAGAGTGCATCTGCCACAATATTTTGTTTTCCCATTTTTTTAGATAATTTAAAAGTCATAATTCAAAATCTTTGTAACCCAATTTTGTTGCTCTTATGAACATGACCTTTGTTCAAAGAAGTATTTCAAACTAGCAAGATATGTTTTTACTTTGAAGTCTCTTCATATTATGTATGTATGCCATTTATTAATTGCATGTAGCATGGCCTACATTTTTTTTCATAGATGGGTCCCAGTAAGTTCTTTCCTTTAAGTTCGTTATTTTCAAAGGTAAGGGACCTTCCTTCGAATCAAAACTACACCAATGCCAGTTTTTTAGGCATCATACTCCACAATGAAGGATTTTGTGGAGCCAAGTTTCACTAATATGGGAGTTGTACACATAGCTTATTTAAGTTTTTCAAAAGCTTTGGTTGCCTCCTTAGTGCAATAAAATACTTCATTCTTCAATAATTTTGTTAGAGGTGCTATTATTTTGCCACAATTCTTGAAAATTTTGTGGTACTATCCTGCCAATCCTAATAATCCTCTGAGTTTCTTCAAGATCTTAGGTATTGGCCATTCCCTCATAGCTTTTATTTTGTTACGATCTACTTTGACAACCTTGTTATGCGAATCTTATGATTGCGGACAAAGGTGAATTCCCTAGATCTAGTGGATTGGTCTAGAACAACAGAAGGCAAAGAATATAGAGTTTTCCTTAGAGAAGTTAGAGAATTGGAAAGAGGCCTACCTCGAATATGTAGGAAGCTCCTCATTCCTCCTCGCTTGTAAGCTCCAAGTGCTATAATTAGAACCCGCACACATGAATGAAATAAGTAAAGGATCTACGACAACAAAGTAACATGATCTAACATCTCTATCCAATGAATCAACAAGGCATTGAGATACATGAGTGTAGACATAATACAACACATATAGGAAAACAAGATACTCTTTGTATTAATAGAAATAGGAGAGAGTTTACAACCATAAATAGTAGATGAGCTTGTAGAAGTATCCCCAAGTTAACTTGTCCTTCCTTTCCACAAAGCACACCACAATATCGACCGTAATGCATGAAGATGATGACTCCTTTAGGTTCAAGGCAACAACATAAGGGAACAATCAATCTCCAAAAGCCAACCCTAATGCTATGGATGGTAGTAAATTTATAGGAGAAGGATGGTAGCTTAGGATTTACCATTATGGGCTTGAGATCCATGGTAAATAGTTAAAACAACCCTTGGAAGCTTCTAGAAGACGAAGCTTCATAATTCTTTTTAATTTTCCTGAATTTCTAGAATCAATGCACCTGCAAAAGGGGGTAGCGAGTGTCGATCAGTGCTGGTGCAGAAGGGAGCGACCACCAAAAACAGGTGACTAAAGGGATAGGGTACGCAGGGACCAAAAACATTGATTTTGAGCAATTAATCCCAAAAACTCAAACTTTTTGGAAAGTTCATGCTTAGAGATTTGTGAGGGGATGATGACAACATGTTCATGGATGTTGATTATCTCGTGTGTAGGCGTATTGAGCATATGTGACAAAATTTCCTATAATAGATTTCCCCATAAAGTACAAAGTTTGAAACGATAGCTGATGACTAAAGTGCTTTACCTTGTGACAAGTCTGGATAAGAACAATTGGTCGAGATCATCATCACGATATCTTTGTTGAGGGAGGCATACCCATGCTCAATATATAAGCTAACAAGAATTTTGTCCATTGGTGACAGAGAGTGGACCCATCCTTGGATGACTGTATGATCATGGCCATTATGATTTATAATCTTGTATTAATCCTGAAATTTCAGCTCAGATGGATGGAACTATATTCAGGGTCTTATATCTCTAAAGTCGAACATGGTAGACACCATCTGATTACCGACCAATGATGTAAGTCATTAATAGATGTGAGAGAAACCATCGATGATGTTAATGTCTCTCAAGGTACCAAAGTAAAATTTGTATGGCTTGAATGAATGAGTTGAAGTCGAACACCACACAAATATTTCGGTCAAAGGCCAGTGATGGAAACCTGTTGCTGAGAGCGAGGAAATTTGCCATTGATGTATGCAAGTCCCAAGGTACCAAAGGGAGTTTCTAAGTCAACTTCCTAGATAATGAGCTAATGTCAATAGGAAGCGACCCATTGTAGGAGGGCCTTGATGTATCCCCTATCAATGACACGAAACGGGTATCAATATTTGAGACAGAATGATGCTGGTGTGGAACTGGTTCAGGAACGAAAAACATGAATGAAGGCTTAAGAGTATCATAGCAGATATCAATTGAAGGAATTCTCTTGAACATATCAGCGACACTTTATGGGGTTGGCCACATTGGCTCAAAACCGATTATGGAGGCTTTGATATGGTGTGATGAATAAAAAAGACAAGCAAATTTCTCAACTCAACAATCACGAAGATGAAGTGAGACAGTGTCATGTTCAAGAGCAACTCACTGCCATTAATAGGTTAATTACCCTATTTTCCCAAATTTCCCAAACATTTATGGTCAGACCTCTTTATTTTATGACAAGCTTGACGAGGAGAACATATGCTTGATTTGTAAGTTCATCCTTCAGATGAATCCATCTGAGTATTTTTAACAAACCCTAAGAAGGAGTGGTTTGGTCTCGTCACGTTTGATGATTCCATTGTTGTTTGATGCTTTTACAAGTCTAGCAAAGGCGTAACTTGACTCCTTTTTCATATTTAGAGAGTTTAAAAAGGAGGTGACAAATAAAACTCCAAAGCTTCATTTTTGTATATGGTCTCTTGAGTTTGAAAAGGTAGAAAACAATACTCAAGAGAACCTCTTAGCCATGTTCGACTAAGTTATTCATTTTTCGTGAATAGTCTATCCCAATACGGAAAAGGGTTAAACTTATATTGGGCAGACATATTTTCATTTACTTTAATGAGTTTGAAAAGATAAGTGCTTGACAATATTTTCATGTTTAGGGAGTCTGAAAAGAGCTGAAAGAAGACTCCAGGGGGTTCCTTTTTCGTGAGTTTAAGAGCCCGGAAAAGTGATAAAAGTATGCTCCATAGTCAAAATGTTATGTTTTAACTCAAAACGTCATTAGTTCCTTCAAACAACTGTTAACTTGCTCAAAACATCATCAAAAGATTAAAGATATCTTAAACATGGTAAAATTAGGCCAAATTTAGATAAAAATAATAAAATATTCATAAAAATGACCATAAATAAGTGAAAAGTAATTTCATTTTTACCATTTCACATTTTACCTCTTGGTGAGTGAGTTCTGAAAGCATTTCCCCACCATCTTCAGCAGTTGATTGAAGCCAATCTTGTGGATCATTTTCGGTGCCATCACTTCCAGGTAGGAGATCTTACCTTCCTATTTCTTTTTACGGTTATGGTTTTTCATTTTATGCAAAAAAAATTCAACTTTTGAGGGAGTTAGGGCTTTATTTTTGCGCCCTAGCTCCAGCCCACCCAAACAATGTCAAAAAGTGCACTAGGCTAGCAAAAAATTAACTGTGCAGAGCGCTGCAATGCACTGTCTCCATTCAGTAGGGTGCGTTGCGCACATTTGAAAATTTTGTTTTACTCCTTTCACTCAATTTCTTCTCAAATTTTTGCATGGGATTTATTCTAATGATTTTTATTTTCATGTTTTAGGTATCCATAAAAATGAAATGGATTTGATTTGGCAAGAAAGAGAACATGAAATTCAAGGCATGGATGCCACCAATGATCCAACAACTATACAGGGATTGAGAAACTATGGGCTTCTCAAATTCTTTTGGCTTCCTATGATGAGATAACATATGGAACTGTTGGAGTATATTATTAGGGCATGGGATGTGAAAGCACAATCCTTCAGGATTGGAGTACATATGCTCATCATATAGGTAGAATACATCTATTTATTAACAGGTTTATCTAGGAGAGGTGCTCCTATCTCGCTATTTGGTTCGAGAAAGGGTGGAGAAACTGTCAAGGATTGTATTGCTACACTACCTTGCATTTGGCTAACAGGTCCCAAATGCAATACACATTAGAATGCACAGAGCCAATAGTGTTCAACTAGAGCCAGGGGGTATTAGCAAACACGAAGGAACAACTCACCAAAGCAAAGGATGGGCGATTATAAAACTTCGGGTATGGTTCCGTTTTGATCTCATTCACTTTGGAGAGGATTTTATTTTTCTGTCCACAACATATCCCACTTAATCTTCCAGATCTTAGAGTGCCATTGATAAGACGATGGGTAGACCTCATGTCTAGACATGTTATTCCATCATCCATGAGTTTCACACTCATCTTCTTTCGATGGCTGCATATGCAACTCATTATGGTTGAAGACTATCCATATGTCGGGATGGACTACCGTGGAGATCCAAAGCTCGTGCTACTTGAAGGTGAGTAATGGAGTGGCATAGGTAAAATGAGATCATTTTGATTTTACTTTTTTTTTTAGTTTTATGATATTTTTGGTATTTTCATCTATATAAGACTAACAATTGATTTTTGCATGCAGACATTGGACCCATTCTACCAGGAGGTTCATCCTATCTTCAACGTCCTGGAGACCCACAACATGCACAAGTTGGAGCACAAGTTGTTGCAAGGCCATGAGAGGAGTCACAAGATCTCAATGTGGTTGAAATTCTAACAAAGTTTGCGCGACATGTCGATGGATTAACCTAGGGCATTCCAGAGACTAGGGTCAATCAAATCCCTATGGGACTGCAACGGCATACTATCGGGATGTTTGAGCGTATTAGCCAACTACTGTGCAAATTATCCCGTGTAGTTGTTTGTTATCATAAGCACCAAAAGGATTAGTCTACTAGGAGGCTATAGATCCATATTCTTAATACATGCATTTTTTATATGATAGGTTGTGTGGCCTTCTGTGTCCCAAGCACATCTTTTTGTAAAACCAACTTTATATATATATATTATATATATATATATTATATATATATATATATATATATAGATATATATCAGCTTCTCATGTGTTATATTATCTTATTCAATGTATGTGATGTGAATTAAATTGAATTTACGTATGTCGCAAATGTTTGTCCAAAACATGATTTGCCAATGCATTTGTCAATGTGTTTAGACTTCTAGGAATGAGTTGATATTGTATATAATCAAAATGTATTTCCCAAAGGCGGACCCTTAAAAACATACAAAGCATAGTTGGACTTCTAACTGAATAGACATTATTCAAGTGTAGTACTACAAGTAGTGAGTCAAGTCTGACAATTATATGACAGATACCATGAGAGATAACATTAGAAAATAGTTTGATCACTGCGCTATACTCAACAATGTTATTGGTAGATCGAACGATACAAATCCCTTGTAAATTCACTAACTCACCTCTTGGAGCATATATAGCCCACACTAAGGAGGAATGGTTCTAAGTACTATGACTAGCACCATCAGCATAACCAACATATTGTTGAATGAATGTCGACATTTGAAAACCAAATGTAAAGTAAGATTAACAAAAATGGTAGGAAACTCTGAAGGGAACACACTCAACACACCTATAGACAAAATGTACACAGTAAACTACGCAAAAATGACTTAATAATAGTATTTTTTGAGGTACAACCCATTTATGGATTGTGCCAACGGAATTCCATCAAAATAAATAAGCAAGTAGGCTTCTTTAGCAAGAACACATTTAATAATGTACGAACCTAGCCACATTGGCTCGAACTTCCCAGACCCTAACTTATCAGACTCCTCATCGTAGAATAGGACAAGGTCACCTTTCGAGAAGGCACGAGGCTTAGCATTCTTATCATATTGTGCCTTAATGTGTTTCTTATGGGCCTCATTAGCCATCACGACATTGCGTCAGGTTTCATCTAAATGTGTCAGATGTAAGAGACGCTCTTCTTCTATGGAAGTGGCAGGGAGGAGTTAGACAACAAGTTTCAGAGATCGAATTTCACACTCGATAGGAAGGATTTCTTTCAGGCCATATACTAATTGAAAGGGCATGAATCCGGTAGCATTCCAAACAAATGTTTGATATGCCCACAAGGCTTCATAAAGGATAAGATGCCAATCTGATTTGTGGATCCATATCATGCATTGAAGCATCATTTTTAAAACTTTATTAGTTGTTTTGACTTGCCCATTTTCCTGTGGGCAGTGAGGAGTTGAGCTTTCATGGTGAAGGTCGAAATTGGAAGCTAGCTCAGATATCATGTAATTATAGAAATGCTTCCCATGGTTTGTAACTACAACCTGTGGTACGCCAAACCTTGCAATGACTTGATTAAAGAGAAAGAGAGCAATTATTTCCCCAATGTTATTATATATAGGCATCACCTCGGCCCACTTGGTAAAATAGTCTACTACCACAATGATGTAGCCATGCCCCCTGGTAGAGTGAGGGTTGTGAAAGGTCCAACGATGATAATTGGGTGTAAAGGAGATGGTGGAGCATGGGTTTTACAATCATATTACTGTGATAAAGAGAATGTCAAAGATTTTTGGGTGATCAGGTCATAAAACAAGGACCAACCTCATGTATTGAGATGCCCTAAGAGGGTTGAAGTCCTCCAATTAAAGGTCTACACTTGCACTAAAATAATACCCATATGAATCCCAAGTGATCCAAAACAATAATGAAGGAAACCAAACCTAAACAAATCTCCCATCGTTGCTCAGAATGGAGTCACCTTTAATGAGGTTGAGGTTCTGAATTTCATCAAACAAACCAAACAAAGTCTTGAAATATGTGTCCTAAGTGAGGACCAAAGGCATTGTATGAGGCTAAGGGCTACAAGAATATTTATGTGGCTTCACTCTTCCTCAAGCAAAAATGTACCATTCAAAACATAAAATAGTAATGGAAAAATTATAGGTAGTAAAAAACCATAACCAAGGAGAAAATGCAATTATAACCTTTCATTGTTTGAGAAGGAGAGAGTTGAATAGTCCTGGAATAATGCTGCAAGAAGAAGGTTAGGTCAATGAGAAGGTCCAATCCAAAAACAAAAACAAAATAACCAAGCCAAACAAAATAGCCAAAGCCAAACCTAAAAACACAATGAAGTACTTCGTTGTTATGTCTTCATTGTTTTCCTCAAGGAGTCCACAAATTTCAGAAGTAGTTCATCAATTGATAATTGTTTTGGATCATATATTTGGAGGAATGATTTAGGATTCCTTTTATAAAGTGTAGAGGGGCTTCACAAGTGACCATTAGAGGAGACTAATGATCTTGATTTATGAAAGAACAAAATGAAATACAAATATTAACAGAAACATAGAGCTACAATGAAAACACATCTTTAATTCATTAATAACAAAGTGTTGAAAATTATTAGATGCAGAATGGAAATAAACTAGTTTGAGAGATGGTAGCTTATCTCTGAGAAGAGATGCAAACAACTACATGCCTTCTGAATTGTGTTAAATGACGCTCGAAGGCCTATTTATTATTGAGAAACAATGGAAAACCCTAAACATCCAAAAACTTAACCCTAGGAGATCAAGCACCAAAAGTTTACGGACCTTGTTGGGGTAAATTCGTAAATTAATTTCTTGGGGTTGTATCTTTGGCATACAATATTTGTTTGATGCATACGGTACCTTGTTAGAAATATCTATCCGAGGACTACAATTTTCGATTACAAACCCATATTATAACCTACAAATTTTCCCTTTTTCCATAAAAATGTCGTTTAGGGCCTCAAAACGGCTCTGAAAGTTTAGGACCTGAAAAAATGCCAAAAATAGTAAATTATGCTACAATTAAGGAAACTAAAAGAAACAATGGTGGGGGTCCAAGTGGAATAGGAGGGTGGCCACCAATATCCACCTGGATTAGCTAAGAATCCTAAACATTTTTTAATAATGTTGACTTATTCAATTATCCACCATTGTTTGGTTATGTTAAGCCTTGTTAAGCCCTAATGAAAGGAGGTTGTTGCCTTATGGATGAGGCCTTTTATTCTTAAATGAATGTAGGATGTGTCTCATAGGTACACAATACTTGTGATACCTTATTTAAGTAAATTATTCCATAAAATACACTAAATAATGCTCGTGCTTTATGTCTAATGCCCAAAAACCACTAAAAGTATGTCGTATCACCACCTCTGAGGGTTTTAGCCTAGAAAATGGGATCATTAACTTCAAACTTAAATCTCTCAAACCAGGAGGCCTATCGAAGCGTGCCACATACCACTAGAAACATTTTGATGAGGAGAATCCGATGACGAGGATCTCCAATGTAAACTCAATGATTTGCCACTTCAAAAACCTTTGACAAGTTTGGGGTATGTCCTTAGTCCAGGGAACTCAAACCTAGAACTTAGGGCTTTCAACCATCCAACAATGGAGCTTCTAACTTTATGTAATCCAAAAAAATATAATAAGCATTAATTAATTGTTTAACATCAATGGTTGGTGTTTTAATCAAAGTCAAACCCCAAGGTTGACATCAATGACAACACAATCCAACAAGAAGCACAAGGTTCTAGTGAGGCGGAACCTCATCCAAGAGCGAATCAACGAGAGTTATCGATTCATTTGATGGTTCATTTCAATTGCAGACCCCCCTCCTTTATGCTTATGTCACAGGGGGAGCCCACCTGCAATCTAGAAGGACTGTGGGATTCAACTAGGGGTTCTCTGACGTTTGATAAATCTAGCGAAACCTTGAGATGAAACTAAGAGTGTAGATCCACCCTGCCCACTTTGGCTTGGGCTAACATCATAGGGGGAGGCCCCTCACAATTCACTATGTGTAGGAATTTACAGGGTAAGTTCCTCAGACAGAACACCAAAAGGACACCGCTCAAAAAAAAAACACAGATCAATACACTAGTATTTTGACGTGGTTAAAACCCTCAGAGAGGGAAACAGTCCACGGCCTGTGCCAACGTGGCTACTACAGGCAATTTATTAATAAAGAATGAAAATTTACATAAGCTTCTCTCCTGCACGGTTAACCTACAAATGACCCTCCATGTGCTTTAAATAGAATTCATGGACCAATCGGGTGTCAAGCCACGGATCAAGTGTCGGTAATACCGAGGAGAGAATGAACCGTCGGATCACTACATATCGTGACCGTCGGATTGTAAGTTACAAAATGTAAAACGGTAAAGAAACACACTTTACCTAACTCTATACCTAACTCTATACTAGACCAAGTTGAACTTAACTATTTCCTATGTGTCGGAATATCCTAACATCCCCCCTTAAGAACAACTTGGGATAGGATTGAAGGATTTTCAAATATGACACAATAGGAGAAGGAAGGAGGCACTAGAGCCTATCCCCCCTTAGTGACAACTTCCTGAACTCCAAGCATATATCGAAGTTTAGTGAACTTCGCCTCTGTGAGAGCCTTTGTGAAGTTGTCTGCAACCTGATCATCTGTTGAACAATATTGCACTTCAAGAACATGGTCATGAATGAGCTTTCTGATGAAGTGCATGTGAAGTTCAATGTGTTTGCTGCGCTGATGCTGAACTGGATCTTTGCAAAGCTGAATGGCACTTTGATTATCACACCAAAGTGTAGTCGGATGCTGCTGCTCAAAGCCAAATTCTGATAGGATCTGACGAAGCCACAAGGCTTCCTTACTAGCTTCCACGGCACCACGATACTCTGCTTCTGCTGACGAAAGAGAAATGGCAGCCCGTTTCTTACAAGCCCATGTAATAGGTCCTGAACCAGAGTGAAGACATAACCGGCAGTAGACTTCCGATCATCAGGGTCACCAGCCCAATCAGAATCAGTGAAACCAACTAATAGAGGAGTTGCTTTGGCACTGTAATGAATCCCAAAATATACTGTACCTCGAACATAACGAAGTATTCTTTTAGCTGCTTTCCAATGACTTTCACGGGGCTTTTGCATAAAACGAGCAACAAGGCCAACAACAAAGGAAAGGTCAGGACGAGTATGGGTTAAATACAAGAGTTTTCCTAAAAGTTGACGGTATAAGGTAGCATCAACTTCAGGAGAAGTACAAGAGACTGAAAGTTTGACTCCAGACTGAAAGGGAGAAGGAGCTGGCTTACAATCTTCCATGTGAAAATGACGAAGAATATCAAAAGCATACTTGGACTGGGAAAGGGAAATACCCTCCTTGGATTGCAAGACTTGAAGACCGAGAAAATAGTGTAAGTGTCCTAAGTCTGTCATGTCAAATTTCTTTTTAAGGCTGGACTTCACATGGTTTATAAGGATGGGATCACTACCAGTAAGAATAAGATCATCAACATAAAGAACAAGGATGATAAGAGAGTTGCCCACTGTCTTGGTGTAGACAGTATTGTCAGAATAACACCTAGAAAAGCCAGATTCTAAAAGAAAGCTATACATTTTGGCATACCAAGCCCGAGGAGCTTGCTTGAGACCATAAAGAGATTTCTTAAGTCGACATACAAGGCTGGAGTCTGTTTGGATGAAGCCAATGGGTTGTTCCATATAGATTTCTTCATGCAAGTCCCCATGCAAGAAGGCAGATTTAACATCCATCTGATGGACTTCCCATTTTAAAGAGGCAGCAAGGGAAAGAACAAGGCGGATAGAGTTCATTTTGGCAACAGGGGAGAGGGTTTCAGTGTAGTCAATGCCTTCAACCTGTGAAAAGCCCTTAGCAACAAGACGAGCTTTATGTTTATCAACTTTCCCATCTGGTCCATACTTGGTTCTGTAAACCCATTTACATCTAACAAGTTTGCGTCCCTTTGGTAAAGGAACAAGATCCCATGTATCATTTGCCAACAATGAATGATATTCTTCATTCATAGCTGCTTCCCAATGTGGATGGCCTGAAGCTTCTGCAAAAGTGTCAGGATCATGATTTACTGGAGCTTGAGCCAGTAAAGAAGAGGCTCTTCAAACTGAGAACGTGTACGTCGCTGATCTGTAGGATCACCGGCAAGATCACCTGCTGCATCTCGAGTAGCACAGACCCATCTTGGAAGTTGAGGATCCTGAGAAGGTGGGGGAGGATTGTAATCTTCACTTTCATCATCTGAAGAAGAAATGTTTTCAAAAGTAGAAGAGATAGGAAGAGGTGGCACATCCGCCGGACTAGGCTTGCAGGCCGATTTATTTTCATCAAATTTTACATCTCTTCTAATGATAACATTTTTGGACTTAAATGGAATAAGTCTATAAACTTTTACATCTTCAGAATATCCAACAAAAGTACATTTCTCACTCTTAGGTTCTAAAGCTTTATGCTTTTCATCTGGAATATGGGCCCATGCTTCACTTCCAAAAATACGAAAGTGACTTACATCTAGTTTAATGGAACTCCAAGCTTCTTCTGGAGTGATATTCTTTAGAACCTTAGTAGGAGTGCGGTTTATTATATAATTTGCACAATTAATTGCTTCGGCCCAAAAACTAAGACTGAGTCCTTTAGATTGCAGCATACAATTATCCATTTCCTTTAAGGTGCGATTTTTCCTTTCAGCTACACCATTTTGTTGTGGAGTGTATGGAACAGTATGTTGCATTTGAATTCCATTTTCGGTGCAAAAGTTGATGAATGTGTTTTTAACATATTCTCCACCATTATCAGTTCTTACCTTAAGAATTTGATGTCCAGATTGTTTTTCAACAAAGGCTTTGAAGGCCAAAAAAGTGTTAAATACTTCGCTCTTGAGTTT
>APFE030402617.1:91835-116430 GCA_000404065.3 Pinus taeda
TCACGAAGGAAATGATAGCACATTATGAGGATACAAAGAGCAACACCTTCTTTAGAACAACACCACAACAATTGGAAAGAGTAAAAGGGCTTTATGACATAGTGGAAAGTAAAATTATGGCAGCAAGGAAGTCTAACCCTCACAACTATAAAGATGGAAGTGTTGTTTCTCCTAGCCTTCCACAACCTACAAGGGTTACACCACAACAATTGGAAGAAAAAAGAGAAAAAGGCTTTGTTACAATTGTGATAGAAAATGCACTAAAGGTCATAAGTGTGCTGAGAAGAAATTATTTTACATAGAGTATGAAGAGGAGGAAGAAAAGGATCAAGAAACATCAAAAGAAGAGGATATATGCCAGGACCCAACCCCAGAGAAAGAAGAAATGAATCATACCATATCTTGTAAAGCATGGCAAGAATTACCACTCCTCAAACTCTCAAGATAGAAAGACATATCAAGAAGAAAAAGGTGCAAGAAGTGAAAGATCACATCGAGAAAGAAGAAATGAATCCAACCATATCTTGTAATTCATTGGTCAGAATTACCACTCCTCAAACTATCAAGATAGAAGGACATATCAAGAAGAAAAATGTTCAAGAAGTGAAAGATCACATCGAGCATCAAGAAATGAATCCGACCATATCTTGTAAAGGATTGGAAGAAATTACCACTCCCCAAACTCTAGAGATAGAAGGAGATATCAAGAAGAAAAAGGTTCAAGCAGTGAAAGATCACATCGAGCATCAACAACAAGTTCTCTAACTCTTAAAGGATAACGCCACTTTGGTGCAAAATCAAACGAAACAACAGGTAGATCAACATTATAGTGAAAAATGTTTTGATGTAGGTGATTGGGTATTTTTACTGCTACATCTCAAGCAAGCTATTTATGAGAAGGAAATGTTGGCAAAACTACATGCACTTAAAAAATGGCGACCTTACCGAATGGGAAGACTCTTCAAGGATGAGGATGTGGAAGCATTGTTTTGTGCTATGTCTATTATCCAACCAGATTGGATAAATGAAGCAAGGGATGTATGGAAGAAGGACAAAGAAGTATGGCCACTTATTCAAAAGTTGCAAAAGATCCCAATTCAAACAATATTGTCAGAAATTGAAGAGGAAGGAAAAACCATATTGGAACCTAGAGTAGTCACAGAAACAAGAACCCGACAGCTACGAAATCGATCAATTTCAGAGTATCTCATTAAGTGGAAGAATTTACAAACTGAAGATTCCACATGGGAGGACAATAATTTTATACAGAAGCATCAGGAACTACTCAAGCGTTGAGGACAACACTTTTTGGAGAGGGGCATGTTAGGCCCCTATACTACTAGTGTAACCCCTTATTGTCATTAGTACAACCCACTTATTATATCGATGTACCCATGTAGTGCCCATATTGTTACTATTGTGCCCCATAGAAGCCCACTATTGTTATTATTGTGCCCTTACATTATTATTGTTATGTAGGCCTGATATGTTTATGACTTCTGATCTCCTATATATAGAGAGGAGGTCTTTTCATTTGAATCATCGAATAATTGTTCATTTATGTAATGTAAAGGAGGTTGCCCCCTCGAAGAGGCTGAATTCTAAGGCATTGATCTATCTTTTCTATCTTTTCTTGAGTTGGTTTCATAACATGGCGAGGCACTAATTTTGACCAATTGAGCTAACCCTTGAGGCTTTGGAGCAACGTTTATCATCGCCACAAAAAAATAAATTGCTGGCCAAAATGCTGGGATATGATTATGAGATAACTTACAAGGAATGGTGTGACAATGTAGTAGTTGATGCTTTATCACACCAATTTGAGGATGAAAGCACTATGCTATCAATCTCTCTTCCCATACGAGATTGGATTGAAGAGGCCTGCAAGAAATGGTTCTCACAGCCCTCTCTCTCCCAACTTATTAATAACTTGAGAGAAGATCCTAATTCCTCAGCCGACTACTCTTGGAAGGATGATATTCTTGATACAAGGATCGAGTAGTTATATCGTTGACATCCACCCTCAAAACCCACATTTTGGAAGAGTTGCACTCATCTCCAACTATAGGGCATTCAGGATTTTAGAAGACTTACGCTCGCGCTCATCGTTCTTTCTTTTGAACTGGCATGAAAAACTACATTCTTACTTTTGTAGCTGAATGTGATGTGTGTCAATGCAACAAAGGAGAAACAATCAAGTTACCAGGAACCTTACAACCATTGCCACTCCCTATCTCTATCTAGATGGATATTTCCATGGATTTCATCGTTGGTCTCCCAAAGTCGGGCAACAAATCCGTCATCATGGTGGTTGTGCACAGTCTTTCTAAATATGCTCATTTTTGCGCTCTACCCCACCCATTTACCCCCACTTTGGTGGCTCAAGATTTCATGGACCAACTCTTCAAACTGCATGGCATGCCGACTTCCATTATGTCTGATCATGACCCCACTTTCACCAACAAATTTTGGCAAGAAATTTTCAAGCTACAAGGCACGCAACTCCAACTAAGTACCACCTATCATCCCCAAACCGATGGTCAAACAGAGGCAGTCAAAAAATGTTTGGAGACATGTCTAAGGTGCTTCACTTAAGAAAAGCAACATCAATGGGTATACTGGCTACCTTTAGCTGGATGGTGGTATAATACTAACTATCATGAAGCCACCAAGATGACTCCATATGAGGCAGTGTATGGCCAACTCCACCTTCACCTATTTCTTATATCCATGGATGTTCTAAGGTGCAGGAAGTTGATCAACTCCTACAGAGTTGTGCCACCATGATAGATAATCTCAAAGATAATCTATATCAAGTTCATAATTGAATGAAGCAACAGGTAGACCAACATCATTCCGAGCACACATTTCAGCTATGGGATAAGGTATTCCTATGACTACAACCATATAGGCAAACATCTCTCAAAGAAAAGGGTTGTCAGAAACTAGCACCAAAATTCTATGGACCTTATCAGATACTTCAACGCATTGGAGCAGTCACCCATGAACTAGCCTTGCCACCAACTTAAAAAATCCATTTGGTATTCCATGTATCATGCCTCAAGAAGTGGGGGGAACAATTGAAGAATTCAAACCAGTCTACCCGAATTGGATGAGGAAGGCTCACTCTGGCTCCAACCAAAACAAGCCCTCGATACCCGTGAAATACATCTCCATGACCACATGATCAAGGAAGTCCTCATCAAGTGGAAAGACACCTTTCTAGAAGATGCGACCTGAACCAACCACTATTATTCAGTAGTTTCTGTAGCTTTAGCCTTGAGGACAAGGCTGCTTTTGATGGGAGAGGGCATGTTATGGTCCAACCTTAACCGCCTTATTTATGTAATAAGCCTAATGGGTCGAGTCATAGTCATAGTCAGTTACAGAGTAAATAAATCACGCATTAATAATTGTAAGTGATTGACCCACATTAGAGAAAAGGGACCACAATTAGTTGTAAACAGGCCATAGTTAATAAATAAAGTGGTTAACCCGTGTTATGCAAGGGACCACTAGTAGTTAGGGTTTTGGATGTCATTTAGCTATAAATAGTCTTAGTTAGTTAAGGAAAGATCATTGAGGTTTATTGTAATCAAGCTTTGCTCTGCTGGAGGTTGCCCCCTCGAAGAGGAAAGTGAACATTGAATCTATTTCTGAATAATAAAATACTTGTTGTTTTTCTCATTTTATTTTGTGTTCTGGGTTATATTTCTTCGTATTTCTGGTATTCTGGGATTTCTCTTAGGTCAAGAGCATGACACCTGGTGAATAATAAGTGGCCATAACATCTAAAGGGGTAGAAAAAAATACTTAAATGTCAAGCTAATCATGTGCTTGCAGGTACAGAGGGAGGAGGTGAACATGAAGTTGTGATCAAGGAGACAAAAGCTATGCCATTTCCTAGATATGGAGGTGAACCTTAAGGACAACATTCAGAGTGAATGATCAAAGATATTGAGGAAGAGATGAGGCTCTCAGAGGAATGGCTCACATGGGATGAACCTTGCATGGAGTTTGCAAACCCAGTTCTAGTTAATTTTGTTAATTTCAATGAAGAGTTAAGTTTCCTGGAAGAAAGGATAATAGATCTAAGGGTGCACATTTAACATGCAAAATTGGAATTGGAAGAAGATGAAGCATATGAACCAGTATTGACCAAGGGTTTTTAAAATCTTAGGCAACAGGAAGCGAGTGAGAACAGATTGAATCTCAAGGAGAGTTTAGATCAACTTGGAGATCTAAGAGTAGGGATCTCAAATGAGGCTAGAGAGCCTTGTATTTTTAAATCTGACAAGATGAGTACGGATGCAGGTACTAGGAATGATGAACGAGGTTAATCACTTAAAACTATCATAATGATGGAAGATTATGAAGGAATACCTCCTCAAATCATTGGGGGAGGACATAATTTAAAACCTGTTAAAATGGGAGATGAGACAACAATGTCTTATAGAGAGAATCAAGGAGAAATTCATACATAGTCAACCAATGCAGTCATTGGAATATGATTTCAAAAACCAGTGAGTAGGAAATAATTTACTTGTATTGATAACTAAAAGAAGGATCAATAATTGATCAACAACAACATTTATATGCAATTCTCATGAAATTTGAAGAGGTAAACTTGCTGAAAAAGTGGATTAGAGCAAAGAGATTATTCAACTTCCAAATTGATTATGTTTGTAGATGCCAAGGGAGCTGAGACAAAAATGAGAATGTCTCATAAAAGCAAAAATTTGTTCAATTTAGGGAAAGAGAATGATGACCAAAATAAGATTTTTCCAACATATGACATGAGAGATGATAACAATAGATTTAAGCTAAGGACAAGGCTAGATGATGAGATTGATAGGATGTAGATGTTGATGAAAAGGATTCCTGAGAGAAGATACAATAAGAAGAGAAGGGAAACCAACAACAAAATACAACTAATTATGCAAGTTTACCTTAACAAGCCACATGTGAAACAACAAAATCAAGTTTGGGATCCTGGAAGATTGATGTCAACAGTGAAGCAACAATACAACTAGACATTTCGGACAAAAATAAAATTATATATGAGACCTAGAGAGATGAAAAAATTGAAGACATATGACTAATAAGTCATATATTTTTCTACCTGGGGAGTCTAATGCATGAGTAGAAACGGCTAGGCAATCCATTTTTTCCTAGACCCAAAGGGTGTCATGAAATTTCCAAAGGGAAATTAATTTCCCTCAAAAGTAAGTGTGTTTCTCATATAAATACAAGTTGTTGGAATTATGACTAACGTGTTGTCCTTGACGGAAACCTACTTGATAAAGATGTCAACATGATGGTAGCATAATGGATATATAAGCCAATACAGATGTGACAGAGAGATTGGATAAAGAATTATCAGTTCAATGACATTGGAAGGATAAAGGTGATGTTTTAAGAAGTATAAGCGAGTCATGTGAACAAAGGCCGCGTACATACGCAAGTATGGTGAAGAAAAGTCGCATACAATTTCTGCACCATAGTATCCTCGATCCCAAGGGTTTTACCATGATATTGACCCATAGTAATGAGCACGACAACAGATATTTGATCCTATCAAAGAATACCATCAACATAACTATGGAATTGGTCGAAGATATTGGCTAAGGCCTAAGCTATATAAGGAGATGGAGATCAAAGTGTTATGTGTGCATGGATTGGGTTATTGATGATTAGTTTGATCTAAAATAGGTGTGCACCAAGGAGTTTGATGATGGATCAGATCTATTAGATCTTAAATGAATACATATTGAATAATCTGCATATGGTTTGATAAATATGTGGTGATGATGTTATGATGTGTATATGTTATGGTGTATGTCGAGATTTGGGTTTGACAGGTGTTATGTTGTGCAACAAAGGTTTGACTCAGTAATTATAGACGTGTTCACAGTTTTGCTTAAGAAAGGTCGCGTCTATATGCGAATTTGATTCTGACTAGTCACGTATATATTCTATGGTATGGATAGATTTGTATGCGGGTGCTAAGCATGAAAGGCACATACATACGCATAAATGATTTATATGGGTCACGCACATCTGCTAGGGTTTTGCAGTATGAGATGATGATAATGATTAATTTGTTTTATTATGTTTGTTGTTGTTTGTCAATGAAGTCTTTCATGATAATTGTGTTTAACAATGTTGGTTGGATTGAACTAATAAATAGTAATGATGCTACTATGTGATGATCTGTATGTGGTTCAGAGATCTATGATGGGGCCATTATGTGTTTAAGGGATTGTTTCAGTAGCACAGTAATTCAGATTCATATTATTTTTCAGATCTGTATGCAGGCCATCCTAAGGGAAAGCACATATATACATGGATATGCTTTTGAACAATAGCATATATATTCTAACATGTGTTTAATTAGGGTTTTCACTGACATGATCTGGTTTTTGGGATGAACAATATGTAGTTTGGTATTCTGATGAATTGGTATATCGTGATATAAGTTGGTCTGGTTTTTTGAATAAGTTATTTCAATATTTGATTTAGTGATCCAGTTGACTCGGTGACTTGATACAATGTTGATTTCAGTATTGCTATTTGATATTTGGAATGGGTCCAGTTTGAAATATTTTGAAAAGTGATCCACAAAAAAACTTAGGATAAGGGGATTGTAGCTCCCTTCCAGTAGAAGCTGGAGAACGAGATAAGGTTGTAGCCTTCTGTAGGTTGGTGCCTGGGTACTGCTATGAGTTTGGACCAGTACAAGATTGTAAGAAATTTATCTTTATAATAAAAGAAGAAGATAGAGACGACAACAACGATTGTTTTCTCCCACATTGGATTTCCACCTAAAAATCCTAGTGTTCATGTGTTGATGTGTTTCTTATGTGTGATGGCTTATTATGTTCTTATTGCACATGGTTGTTGTTTAGTTAATGTCTAATGAAATATTGATACATTGGTTCAAGTTAAAAAAATGTTGAGTTAACTGAAAAGTTAGTTAACTGGATATACGCTACTTGTCTTCATCATAGTCGCGTATATACGCAAGTTTACTTCATAACATAAGCGTACAAAAATCTAAATGAGAAAATAAAAAGGTTAAGTAGATTAAAAATGTTGATTCAACCCCCCACCCCTCTCTCAGTGTTTTTCCTAACAGTTGGAAATAGAGCAGGTCCTTCAGAAGAAGCTTGATCGCTTGAAGGAAGATTCATCAAGAGGAGCAACCAAAAAGGGAGAAACATCTATCAAGCCACCATTTTTTAATGGATCCAATCTAGTTTTCTAGAAAGTCAGAACAAGAGCTTACCTACAGTCACTTGGAGTGGATGTTTGGGGAATCGTCCAAGGAGGTTATCAGCATCCATCCTCTATTCCCACAGATGAAGCAAAAAATGAAAAATATGAGACCAATGCAAAGGTTGTCATTGCTCTATTAGGAAGCTTGGCAGAATCAAAAATTTTCATAGTAATGCAACTAAATACTGCAAAGGCTATATGGGACAAGATCATCCAAAGATATGAAGGTGACATCAAGGTAAAGAGTGTCAAAATTCAAACACTTAGAATTCAATATGAAACTCTCGGAATGCATAATAATGAAAGTATTATGAGTTTCTTTCTTAGGGTAGATAAGATTATTAATTCAATGAGAAATATTGGTGATGAAGTAAAAGAATCATCATTGGTTGAGAAAATATTAAGATCTCCAACCCCAAATTTCTATTCAAAAGTCTCTTCCATTGAACAAATGCAGAATTTGGATAACCTTACTATTGAACAAATACATGGGATTTTAACAGCCTATGAATTGAGAAAAGGGGGTCCCTCAGATATCAGAGAAGTTGCATTCAAAGCCACTTCTAAAGGAAAGGAAAAGGATGAGCTCAAGGAATCAAGGTATGTATCAGATGAATAATAGGTAAACTTCATAAAGAAACTCGAAGTAGGTACTGGCAAATTTAGAGGTAAGTTTCCTCTCAAATGTTTTGCTTGAGGTAGAGTTGGTCACTATGCTACTAAATGCCCATAAAGAAAACCAAGAGAAACGAAATAATTAAGCAAAGTAAATTTTAGAGGAAGGTTTGAAAACAAGAGAAGCTTCTACACACATGAAGATAGTGATGGTCTCTCAAATGGAGAAGAAGATGACTCTGATCAAGAATATTAATTACTTATGGCATTTGAAGATAAATGTATTGATGAGTTTGATGATGTTTTTATGGATTCTCTAGAAAAAAAGGATAATCTCATTGAAGAAATAAATTAGCTTAAAATTCGTTTAGAAGAAGCTAAATTATCAAAAGAAGCTCTGAACAAACAAATACTAGAAAAGAGAGGCATAATGAAAAGTTAGAAATAGAAGTAGTAAGTCTATAGAAGGAACTTGAGAAAGAAAAAGGTCTAAACCTTAGATTTGCTAAAGGATCTGATACCTTGATATAAATCATCAAAGTACAATGCTCTCCTCTTATAAAAACAGGCCACTGATACGGTGGAGAATCATCAAAGACTGTAAAATCTTCTAAAATAGGTACATGAAGCTATCTCAATGAAGTAAAAGGAAGCAATCAACAAAATTCCAACTCTCAGCAAAGGAATAAGAGTTCAAATGTTTCTCAAATAAATCACCCTTACCACAATTAAAGGGAAAGCTATACAAGAAGGTACTACGCTCCCAGGACATTTTACTTTAATGGTCAATTCTTCACTTGTCATAATTTTGGTCATAAGGTTACTCAGTGTGTTGCTTATAAAACTATCATAACTAGAGAAGCAAGAAAACAAAAGAATAATATTGGGCTAAAGAAATGCTCTTACAATACCTTCTCACCTCTTCAAGATGAAACTGAATGTTACTCTTGCAATAACTTTGGGCATATAGAAATTGAATGCAGAATCATAATGCAATCAACTCTTTAGGAGAATTTATATCATATGAGTTTTTCGACTTTTGTGAATAGCATGACATCAAGAGGCAATTTTCTATAGAAAAACTCCTCAACAAAACATAGCGGAAGAAATAATGAACATAACAATCCAACAAATGGCACGTGCCATGCTTGATGAGTCTGGAACAACTTATACCTTCTGACGGGAAGCAACACATACAATAATAAATATCCTCAACAAATCTCATATCCAGGTAAACAGTGACAAAACTCCTCATGAACTATGGTTTCGTAAGCCTCCAACTATCAAGAATTTTAGATTCTTTGGAAGAAATGTTACATAAAGAATAACGATGATAAACTTGGAAAGTTTGAAGCTAGAGCTGATGAGGGAATTCTCCTTGGATACTCCTCTAGAAGAAAATGATATAAATGATATAATAAAAGACTTCAAAAGATTGTTGAATGCATTGAGGTTGTGATTAATGGAGCATCGGAAGGTACAAAAAAGGAAGCACCAATAGATGACGAACATATTCCTACAACAATCTAAAAGGGTGTAGGAGAGGGAATCAATGAAGCATCAGAAGAATGAATTGATAGTGAAAAAGCATTAGAAAAGACTCCATCAAGGTATGTTCATAAAAATCATCCAAAATCTCAAATTTTGGGTGATAAGGAAGCTAGAGTACAAACTAGAAGAACTCTTATTGGAACTTCTAGTTATCTAGCCTTGTTGTCCACAATTGAACCACAAAATGTATATCAAGCTAGCAAAGATGAATGTTGGGTTAAGTTTATAGATGAAGAACTTAACCAAATAGAAAAGAACCATACATGGGAATTAGTACCAAGACCTCATGATAAAAATGTTATTAGGACAAAATGGGTATTCAAAAACAAACTAAATGAACATGGAGAGGTAATTAGAAACAAAGCAAGACATGTATGCAAAGGCTATGCACAACAAGAAGGAATAGGCTTTGAAGAAACATTTGCACTTGTAACTAGACTTGAAGCCATAGGAATGTTCCTTGCATTTTCAAGATTTCATAACTTTAAAGTATATCAAATGGATATCAAATTTGCATTTCTGAATGGGGACTTAGAAGAAGAAGTTTATATTGAACAACCTGAAGGGTTCATTCTAGGAAATGATAAAAATATTGTTTGAAAACTCAAGAAGGCATTATATGGGCTAAAACAAGCTCCTTGTGCATGGTATTATCTCCTTGACAAATATCTTCAACAACAAGGTTTCACTAAGGGGGTCTACAGATAACAATCTATATATAAAGATGGATGATGGTAAACTTTTGATAGTTGTTGTTTATGTAAATGACATCATATTTGGAAGCAATGAAGACTCTATGAGTCAAAGGTTTGCTTTAGTTATGCAACAAGAATTTGAAATGTCCTTACCTGGTGAACTAACATACTTTCTTAGTCTTCAAGTTCATCAAGCAAATAATGGTATCTTTCTCTCATAGACTAAGTACCTCAAGCAGATTTTGAAGAAATATGGAATGGAAGACTGCAAGACTATATGCATACCAATGGTAATAGCATGTAACCTCAGTTCACATGATGATTCTCCATCAGCAAATCGACCAAAATATAGATCTATGATCGAGAGCTTGCTCTACCTTACATGCACAAGACCAGACATCATGCATGCAGTTGGGATTGTTGGACGGTTTCAAGCAAATCCTAAAGAAACTCATCTCCATGCAGTCAATAGAATATTCAACTACTTATAAAGAACTCAAGATTATGGTCTTTGGTATCCCAAAGATGCAGATATTTCTCTTCACACTTACAAAGATGCAAATTAGGTTGGTAACATTGATGATCGAAAGATTACTAGTGGAGGAGCATTCTATTTGGGACCTCGCTTGGTATCACGGTTCAACAAAAAACAAAGCTCCATTGCTTTATCTACTTGTAAGGCAAAATATGTTGATGATGCATCTTGTTGTACTCAATTTCTATGGATGATGCAAACATTACAAGATATTCAAATCACCTGTCCTCAATTTATACCTATTTTGTGTGATAATACTAGTGTCATAAGTATTTATAATAATCTTGTCATGCACTAAAAAACCAAGCACATTCCAATCAAATATCACTTTCTAAGAGAACTGGTGCTTGAAAAAAAGGCCATACTAGAATATGTTCCCTCAAAGGAACAAGTTGCAGACATATTTACCAAACCACTTCCACGTGATTCCTTTGAATATCTTAGATAGAAACTAGGAGTGGCCTTTGCTTCATCACTTTCTTAATTATTATGACATATATTTCATGTTCAGGGGGAGCTGAGTCTGAAATTTCTATAGTTTATTTTCTGTATGCAGATCCCATGAAGGATAGTCGCGTATATATGCAAGTTTGGTTCTTGACAGTAGCATATGTTTCTGTATGAATAAGAAACTATGGGTCAGACTCAAGGAGAGGTTTTGGTATACTTCAATCAGTGGTTCTTTGGCCCTCTCTTCTGGTATTGATCGGTTACAGTCTGTTGTTGCTCAAATGAAACTTACAAGTGATATTGGCTTATGATGGTTGCTGAATAAAATTGATTCTTTGATGGCTTTACTGATTGATGAAGTTTCTTTGATGAATTTACTAGTGAATATGATCAATCCTGATAGTGAACAGATGACACAGGTTCAGGGGGAGAATTTTCTATATTTCTAATAATGCACATTATTAGCATTTGAATTCTTGAGCATTCCTTGTTGCGTAATGATGTTCATATTGTTGCTGACAAATGTTCATCCTTATATGGTGAATGATGGTTATTGATTACTATCATGGTCTTGCTACCTCACTATTGAGTCTTTGGTTTTGATTATAAATGTCAAATATGTAACCCTGTTGTGTTGGGTAATTGATGTAAGCATGAGTCCCCGATGATAGGAAAGGTCAGATTTGGTTGAGTCATAACATCATGTACTTATTTGTATATCTTCTAGAAGTTTCAACATATGCTCAAGGGGAGCATAGTTAGTGCTCATATTCAGCAGCATCAAATCTATGGTGCTCATCTCTACAAAATAAGTCTTCATTCAACATTGGTCAACCCTTTTCCCTTTATGTGAAAGGGGGAGAGAAGATTGGTATATCTGCATATGTAGTTATAGGTATCTACTAAATTGGTTGCCATCAAGTCCAAAGGCGGAGATTTTTGGCATTATGACTAATGTGTTGTCCTTGATGACAACCTACTTGATAAAGATGTCAACATGATGGTAGCATAATGAGTATACAGGTCACTAAAAATGTAACGGAGAGATTGGACAAGGGATTATCAATTCAGAGATAGATGAAGGATAAAGGTGATGTTTTAAGAAGTATACATGGGTCTTGTGAACAAAGGTTGCATACATACGTGGGTATGGTAAAGCAAAGCATAGTTTTCGCACCATAGTATTATCAATACAAGGCTTTTTACCATGGTATTGCCCATAGGAATGAGCATGACAACGAATATTTTATCTTGTCAAAGATTACCATCGGCATAACTATGAAATTGGCCTAAGGTATTGGCTAAGGCCTAAGCTATATAAGGAGATGGAGTTCAAAGTACTATGTGTGCAAGTATTGGGTTATTGATGATTGGTTTGATCTAAAATAGGCGTGCACAAAGGAGTATGATGATGGATCAGATCTATTAGATCTGAAATGACTACATATTGAATAATCTATTTATGGTTTGATAGATCTGTGATGATGATGTTATGATGTGTATCTATTATGGTGTATGTCCATATTTGGGTTTGATAGGTGTTATGTTGTGCAACAAAGGCTTGACTCAGTAATTACATATTTGTATGCAGTTTTGCTTCAGAAAGGTCACATACATATGTGGATCTGATTATGGGTAGTCGCGTATATATTCTACAGTATGGAAAAATCTATACGCAGGTCCCAAGTATGAAAGGTGTGCACATACACAAAAATGCTTTATAAGGGTCACGTACATCTGCTAGGGTTTTACAGTATGCGTTGATGATAATGCTTGATTTGTTTTATTATGTTTGTTGTTGTTTGTCAATGAAATATTTTGTGATAATATGTGTTTAATAGTGCTAGTTAGGTTGAATTGATAAATAGTAATGATGTTGCTATGTGATGATTTGTATGTGGTTCAAAGATTTGTGATGGGGCCAGTGTGTGTTTCAGTGATTATTTCACTAGTGTAGTAATTCAGATTCATATTTTTGTGTTTTGAGATATGTATGCAAGTCATCCTAAGGGAAAGTGCGTATATATGTGGGTATGGTTCTAAACAGTAGTGTATATATTTTGACGTGTTTAATCAGGGTTTGCAGTGACAGGATATGATTTATGTGAATAATAGTATGTAATCTGATATTCCGATGAATGGGTATACAATGATATAAGTTGGTCTAACTGTTTGAATAAGATTTCAATATTTGATTTGGTGATCCAGTTGGTTCAGTGACTTGATATAGTGTTGATTTCAGTATTTCTATCTAATATTTGGAATGGATCCAGTTTGAAATATTTTGAAAAGTGATCCAAAAAAGAACTAAGATAAGGGGGTTGTAGCTCCCTTCTAGTAGAAGTTGGAGAATGAGAGAAGGTTGTAGCCTTTTGCAAGGAGGTGCTTGTGTACTAGTATGAGTCTGTGCCAATGCAAGATTATAAGAAATTTCTCTTTAAAATAAAAGAAGAAGACATAAACGACAACAACAAGGATTTTCTCTCACGTTGGGTTTCCACCTAAAATCCTGGTGTTCATGTGTTGCTTATGTGTGATGGCTTATTCTCTTCTTATCGCACATGGTTACTGTTTAATTAATGTCTAATGAAATACTGATACATTGATTCAAGCTAAACATATGATTAATTAACTTAAAAGTTAGTTAACTGGATATACGCTACTTGTCTTCATCATAGTTGTGTACAGATACAAGTTTACTTCATAACAAAGCATACAAAAATCTGAATGAGAAAAGAAAAAGGTTAAGTATGCACATCGATTGCAGACCTTGTTGGGTAATTTAATTATTGGTTAAATTACTTGCATTAAATTATTAATCCAGGGTTCATGTTCTTGCGAAGTATACTTACACTATATATGCGAGGCTATCATATTTTAATTTAAAATGGAAATTAACTTATGGAAAGGATTGCAAAATTCAAATGAAACCTACTGATTAAAAGATGTAAATGAGCACACACACATGTTCTTTCTCAAAGATTATATTAAATATATTATCGAATTCCAAACTGCGGAATAAATATATTCTAGTTCTATACTATGAAAGCTTTGAAATGCTATTCTATTGAACAATAAACGAAACTTATTCTATTGAGCTTTGAAAATATAGTCTATTGAACCTTGAAAGAAAATCTAATCTATTGTGCTTTTTGAAATAAATATAATCTATTAAATTCAAACACAATTCTAATCTATTGTTCTTGAAAGAAAGTCTAATCTATGAGCTAGAAGCAGATCTAATCTAAGAGACTTTGAAAGTAAATCTATTCTAAAAAGCAACAACTAGGAAAGCAATGAAAATGTACTCTAAATGAAAAGTAAATGACATGAATTAAATTTTATGAATCCTAGGAGAATATTGTTGTGTACATACTAAACTAGAGCTAATCATGATTGTCAACTGTAAATATAAGACTAAGCGATAAAAGAACAATGAAGTAAATGTTTTTAGTTGTTTGTTATCTTTTTCTCAAGTACTTGACCTATTATCACTTTGTAATTCAATAAGACTGTGAGATAACTACAGAGGTAACCACAAAACCACTTTGGGAGTTGGGAATCTAGGCCTTCCAACTCTAGAGAGGGGTCTCTCTATCTAATTTAGCTATGTTCTTTTGAATAATATTAGGCTAGCTATTAAGTTCAGGTTTGGATTTTCAGAATTGGGTTGGGTTGAAATTGGTAAAACAAGCCATTGGGTAATGGAGTCACAGGTTGGGTTCAATCGAAGACAGATTTTACAGGCAACCTTATAGGGTAGGGTAGGCACCTTTGATAGATTCTTAAGGTTGATATGTGATTTGGAAGAAAATATGAGGGAATCATATTATACCAGAGAAGTTAAGAAGTCTGATACTGATCATCAAGTATAAAACATTAATATTATTACTAAGCCGAAAGCAAGTTTATTTTGCAACAAATTATGTTTGTTTACTTCTTAGAATAATTATGATTTATGAGAAAACATATGAATAATAGAGATAAAAAAATAACGAAGATAGATGCATTCACCAACATAAGTGTCACAAGAATCATGTAATTTTTGCAACTGTATTACTAGAAGTTGACCAAATATGGCACTGTGAGCTTCTTTATATCAATGGGTCCTTCTTAAACAAGTTCCAACCCATAATGCTTCAAAGTTTGAAGTATGTATAGGTGAGTATTTCCAAAATATCTTGAGTAACAAAAATATCTAATAACTAACCCCATTTTATTTTCATTCTTACATATAATATGAATTTTAAATCATCACTAAAGTGACCAAATTCCTCTTCAAAATATCAAAGGATAGGTTCAATGAACCCAAAACTAAAACGCAGAAAAACAGGGACTACATTTATTTAACCAAAACCATTTTAAAACACTAGATATATTATACTCAATGCTAATACAATCACCTAATACATCCTATTACATGCTTCCATCTCTCAATTGCTTCATATTCCAACTTTTCTTTCAAAAAATTCGAAATCTTGACAATGTCTAGGTTGACTGTTATGTTAATTTTCTCTAAAAAATGGTAAAAATGGGTCTTAAAGTTACCACAAACTTTCAAAATATATGACCTATGTAAAAATTGATATAGGTTATTGTACTTTGGTGTCTTAGGAACAAACACCTCCTCTAGTTTCCCAAAATTCATCTCTGGTTATTGACAAAACAGTTTTCAAAATGATGACCCAAATAGAGAAATGTTTGATATTTTTTTGTAGTCAAAGTGCAGTCAAGTGTCAAATTTGGTTTTTTGAAGAGGCCTATTGACCACTATTGTATATCCATGGATTGAAGGAAGTGTGCTTTTGCTTATGTAGCTTTGAAGCACATTCCTAAACTGATAAACTTGCAGAAAACACCATTTCAGACTTTGTGCAGTCAAAACGCAGTCATGGTCAAAATTGTTTGCTAACTACCTTCAAGGCACCAAACTCTGCTACAACTGGTAGTTTTTCCTCCACAACATATATAAGACGGTTTGGTCATGCACATGTGGAATCAAGTAGGAAATAAGAGTGAAAAATTGAATTTCTCAGATGCTCTGTCTTTGCGCAACCATATACAATTTTTTTATATGGTTTTCATATAAGGAGGGCATTCTGGAAAAAAATGAAACATGGGTTTTGAAGGAACAAACCTGTGGATAGTGAGGTGTTCAAAAAATTTGAAAAAAATTCGCCTAGGAGCGCCAAGATGCCAGGGAAACTTTAAGCAGACTTTGCGCAGTCTGCAACGATGAGGGTTTGAAACTGTGAAAATCGCTCTCCTTTCTTTGTTGCGATGCACTGCTCGATTTCTCCTTTGGGAAATGAGGGATGTGGAGTGATTTTGGGAAAAAGAATGAGGGGGGAAGAGTATGTAAGAGGAGTGATTAATGGGCAATAATGAGGGGATATGGAATAAGTGAATAAGATGAGTGAAGTGGAAGGGGAGGGAAAGCTTTGATGAGGGGATAATGCAGGTGATCAGGTGTCAATTTTAGTACTAGTACCTTGAGTTGACAACACTAATGATGACTAGCCAAGATATTTAGGATCCAGATGTTATGATCAACCTTCTCATGGAAATAATTTCAGAAATGAATCATTATTTACATCTCTCAAACCTAAATAATCAGGTACAACAACAACTCAACCTATAAAATTTATAGGACCCTAATATGACGTATGGGAAAACAAAGCAAAATAAGTAAAAGGTGAGATTAAAATCTATCTAAGAAAACAAGGCATATAAATAAGATAGAATAATCTAAGTGCAGAGAATAAAGAAAACAATTGAAAATAATGACAAACATCTATACTATTGGACTCACACGTCTTCAGGGGGCCCTCCTAAGGAGTATGAGGTACAAGAAACTCATATCATGAAATTAAAAATATCTAAGAATGATTATAGAAATGCCATAACAAGAGTTTTTATTATTTGCAATGTGTAAAAAAAGTCTTCTCCAACAACAATAAGTTTCAAAAATAACAACAGTGTCTAAACTATGTCTCGCTTATAGATGAAGTGTTTATATAAGGTTTAAAAATAAGCAACTTGAGAATTTGTTGCCTAAGAACTAGAATCGATATTGACATCTCAATATTTGAATTAAAATATGAGTCTTCCTTCTCATGATTCACTGCTAAAGGAGTTAGTCGTGAGAAGATACATCGCCACACATCATCAATCTTCAATCTTATCTTTCTTTCTTTCTTTTTTTTCTTTCTTTTTTTAAGTTAGATTAATTCTATTAATGTAACAAAAGCAGTACAAGGAGGCACCAGCCTCTGCAGAGCAAGCCCCAAATTATGCCATGTTTAACAACAAAAGACTGGAAAGAGACTGCCTGCACCGGGGAAACCAGTCCAAAACTATAAGAGTTTGCTGCCCACGCAGGGGTAACAACTTGTAGTGACAGAGTGGAACACTTTTTTGATCAATCATAAAAATTAACAAACATTGCATTAAAAAAAAAAACACCATAATAGACCCATGCTTCTGAGTGGAAGCGTGGGTGGCCAGGTGGCCTCGCCACTTTCCAACCCAAGGTCGCTGCATAGTACCTGTGTGCCTAAACACCTACATCCGGGAATCTTCAATCTTATCTTCAAACCTCACTCACTTGATGATAACTCTGGCTTGCTTGATTGTAGAACTAACTCCCTAGATATTTTGCATATTATAGGTGCATCATGGCTGCTTTGATTGCAGGTTTTACTTAAGAGTTTCGCTAAACCTATGATCTTCTACGTGTGGCCAATAGGTGTTGGCATTATGGTTCAATTGTTTGTTGGCATTGATGGCAACTTGGTAGCATGTGATGTAGAGTCATGTTTATGCACATGGTGTATTGGTACAAGTACTGGGCTTGATGATTAGGTGCACGTGTTAGTGAGATGGTACTTGTCTTATGCATTGGTTGCACACCTTAGCTCAGTGGTTATAGCTGTTAGTGTAGGTGTTGGAGAATTTGAGGAGTAATTTGATGTCTCAGGTGTTAGTGCAGTTTTGGTTGGCATTCAAGTCAACCTAGTGTGACATTTGATGGTGTTAGTGATGTGGTAGCGGTTTATTGAAGTGTTGCGGAGGTTACAATGGCTTCCTGAGGACTTATTGATGATGATCAAGCTATGGAAGAAGTTTGGGCAGACTCTGAGAGAAATAAAGTTGTTTTTGGTCATCCTCTGTCCCAGTGGCTTGCATGATAGTGTTGTGGGAGTGACTAAAAGTCTCAGTTACTGGCTGGAAGTGTTATGGGAGTGACTGCAGTATAATCCTCATAGGCTTGTGCGTGTGATCAAAAGAAAACATGAAATTTACTCTGCATTCCTCGCGCACATCGGGCATTTATTTGTTTTTCCAGCTTGTCTTGGTCGGGACTCATCATGTAAAGGTCAGAAAAAGGATATTGAAGTTCTTGATGATGGTTAAAAGAGAATATTCATTGGTAAGTGAAGTTAGTGGTTAGATTGAGTCAAAAAGCAATGAACCAAACCACTTCCATCATATGAACAAAGCTCCACTATAGAATTGAAATTATTGATTTAACCATTACATAAGATTACAAATAGATGAAAATCATGATGTTATTAGTTGGTTCTCCTCTGTGAGAAAATTGTCATAGTGTCTTGAAGAGCTAGTGGTGAGGAGAGTGAATTTGTTGTAGTAGAGTGTGCATAGAGGTGTAGCACATAAGTATGCATGACTGAAGATTACTTATATGCAGAAGAAAAGTGATAGGGTTACAAAGGATTTTTCTAATGTGTTTGTGATTACAGGGGAAAAATTTTATTTGAATTTAGATATGTTGATGATATGATTGTGATACATTGGCTACAGTAGTGTCTCATGTTTTTATTTGGCAATTTTACATTGAATCATTGAGTTTTTGCATCTAGATTATTTGCAGCTAATGTATTGAGGCTATGTGAGTTGAGGATGATGTATAGATGTGAGAGAGGGCTATGAGTTGAGTTTGATTCAGTGATTGATGTTTTTTATTGAGAGTGTTGATAATATGTTATGATGATATTATTGTTGTGATGTTCATGTTGAGCAGATCTTGGGTTCTAGTTTGAAAATACATGAAAGGTGAACCACATAGAGAAGTGGGGTGGGTGCTCCAGAAAAACAAGTATTGAGAACATATTTCTTCATAAGTCCAATTAGAGTTGGGGAAGGCTCGATGGTCGTGGAGCCTTCCACAATGGATGGTGGTCCATAGATTCGTGAGATGGAAAACAAAGTTCCTTTCAAATAGTTTCCATATTATACTCTCTATGTAATGATTTGCTTGATAGATAATAAAATATATTGAGTAGCGCAACAACAACAATGGTGGTTTTTGACTCGGAGGGGGCTTTCCACCAGAAATATATTGTCTCCCCTTGTGCGTGTTTCTTTGGTTATTTCTTATGGTTCTCATGTGTTTTTCTATATGATTTAATCTACTTATGGGTTAATGAATGTTGTGTCTCAGTAATTGGAAAAAGATTTAAAAGGTAATAAACACAATCACTACTGATTCACACCCTCCCCCCACAAGTAGTGAACACATTTCCAACATTTGGTATTAGAGCAAGGTTCTCTCAGTGAAGCTTGATCGCTTGAGATCATATTGTGGGATTACGACCAAGAATAAGAGGAAGCAATCACATAAGAAGAAGAGTTTCAAACAAGCCAAGAATGTTTCAAAACCCGAAGAACCTCTTATGCTGGTAAAAGGTATGGAAAATGGTATTTTCAGTCATGGACATTTTCCTTTCCAATCTAGTGATGATGATTTTGGAGTTATTGAAGAAGTTTATGATCAAATCTTTGAAGTTGATTCCTCAAGAAGTGATGAAGGTGTATTTCCAATACATGAATTTGAAGGTGAAGGGCCTAGAAGAATAGTGACCCTTAAAGCCAAAAACAAAGCTCAAGCAAGATTGATAGAAGAGCTTAAGATGGAGAACAAAGATATAAGGAAACTTCTTCAGATCCTTGAAGAGAGAGGCATACTTTCAAATAAGAGAATGTTGATATGAAAAATTAGTTGGAGAAAGCGAGGAGAATTGGAGGGGAGATTGGAAGTCAACTCAAAAATCAAATCAGCCATTGTGAGAAAATAGAATCTGGATTAGAAAAGAGAATCAAGAGAACAAATGAGGCAACAGTTGAAGAGCCCAATGCAGAAAGCTCAAGCAACAATGAAGGAAACCGCTAGCAACATCAAGTGCCAAGTCACGAGCCCAAAAATGTTTCAAGGGAAGATATGAGACATGTTAAGCGTTTTAACTGTCATAAATTTGGGCACATTTCAGTCAATTGCAAGAACAAAAATATGAATCATTTCATGGAAAATGAGTAGCCAAATAAGCAGCATCCTCAAAGATCAGTCCCTTCAGTTTTCAGGTATAAAAATTTCTTTTATTGGTACTATTTATTATGTAATGATTTTGGTCATAAAAGTGTTGATTGTAGGACCTATGGAGCAAGGATTAGAAATCAGATCGACAAAAGATCTAAACATTTTCCAATGTTTCTTGGGGACATCAGATGTTATGTTTGTGGTAACATGGGCCATAAGGCCAAGGATTGCAAGCTTCCCATGTGTTTCAGGCAATTGAATCAAAGGAAGAAAGTCACGAAAAGCCAATTATTCAAGAATCCAAACTAGAATATGCATGCCAAGGATCAACCTCACAAAATTTGGAGAAGAAAGGAGGAACAAATCACTCCCACTAAAAACTGAGGCTTACATGGTCTCAGGGGGAGCATATGGTTGCATTATGGATTGCATGTGGAGCATTAAAAATGTTGCCATGTTGGAGAGTTTGAATGAGAATTATGTTGTCATGATTTTTGTAGCACTGGCAGTTGTTGTTGCATGAGATTATTTAAATATGCAACATGTGTAGGCGGAGCATCTCACACGCTTTCAATTTCTAGTGGTTTATTGATGGCATCATGGTCCATGATATTGTTTGGAGGAGATTGCTATGTTTCTCATGACTATACATTTATATAACATTGGCCATTGCAGTAGCTACTAGAGGTTGACAAAACTGCTTTGAGTTAGCACGACTTATATGATTCTCCATAGACTTGTATCAACTAGCATGTTGTTAGGTCCCTATCATACTAGTGATTCCCCCATTACTATTGTCGTTGCATCCCTTATTATTATTGTTGTGCCCCTGTCATCCCCATATTGTTATTATTGTGCCCCATATAATCCCTCTATTGTTATTTTTGTGCCCTTATATTATTATTATTAGGTCGGCTTGGTTATATTGTGACCCCTTAGACTCCTATATATAGAAATGAGGTTTTGTCATTTAAATCATCTAAGAATTATTCATTTGTGTAATGTAAAGGAGGTTACCCCCTCGAAGAGGCTTATTTCTAAGGCGATGATCTATCTTTTCTATCTTTTTGCGAGTTGGTCTCATAACATTTGTTATTAGAGCTTTGGATTCTAGGGTTTCGCTGCTCCAAACATGTCATCGTGGCATTTCACTATAATTTTTTTTTTTTGCAATGTTTCAAAAGCTAAAAGAAAACCCATTTGAGCTGAAATCATTACAAACTTCAAGTCCAAATTTTAGATCCTGTCTCTTTATATTTGCCAAGATATGATCTGAGGAATTTAGGGTTTTTGCAGACTCCCAAATTACATTCCAAAGAGGTGACCTAAGGAAATCGTCATAACTTTTGTTTTGAGCATCATATTGAAATTTCGTAACAAGTTTCAGAAAGAGGACAGACTGCAGTTTTTTTTGTATCAGTTTCAAGTACTAAGGTTGAAATAGTGACATGTGGCACGTCATACAAGTTCGTTATACTGAACTAGCCTATAATTAGGTTACCGTGGGATATTTGGCATAACTCTTCCTTGGAGAATCCAATATTGATCAAAATTGCAGGGTTAGAAAGAGGGCTCAAAGGGCTATCGGAGGACGAGATTTCAGATATTCGAGATCCATAGTTACATAGATACAATAGATTCAATATCGATCTCTTACAAAGTGAAAAAAAAGGTGTGTAGTTTTTTTAATTTTGCATAAAATTGGTTTGAAAAATTAGTTTGAAGGAATTCAAAGGGAATAGTGAAGAATTATTAGCATTAATTAATGCCCCGAAGAAAGAAAATGGAAACACCTAGTAAGCAAATTGAAAGCTCTAGCATGGCTTGTGAAGAAGAGGAAGAAATGCAACATGATTTATCAAAATTACAAGACCAAGTACAACAAATTTCACAATCACTAAAGGTAAATGAAGCCAAGATGAATGACGTGGAAGCTAATATAAATGGCATGCAAGTTAAGATGAATGGAGTGGAAGCTAAGATGAATGGCATGGACGCTAAAATGAATGGCATGGACGATAAGATGGAAGAATTGAAGATAAATTTGAATAAGTTGCTACAAGAAATGGTCACTAATGGTGAAAGGGTAGTAAAGGAAACTCATGATCAGAATAAAATAAATGTTAATCATGATTTCATAGACTCTAATTTTGGATTGAAGACCCTCCATGTTCCAAAAATCGATATGAGGAAGTTTGATGGCAAGGATCCGAAACATGGATACTACAGATGGAGCAATTTTTCGATCTCCATAATGTGCAAAACACACAAAAGGTGTGTATTGCAACTTTATATTTGGAACCAAATCAGTTTGTATGGTATCGATGGCTTTGCTCTCGTAAACAAATTGTCACTTGGGTAATTTTTAAGAAAGAAATGATAACACATTATGAGGATACAAAAAGCAACACCCTTTTTAGCCAATTGATAAATCTCAAACAAAAGGGTTCAATGATGGAGCACATTGAGGACTTCCAAAAATTGAACATAAGGGTAAAAGATATTCCAGAGGAGCATAGGATTGATGTGTTCATAGGGACTTTAAAGGATAATATCCAACATGAAGTTCATCTTTGGGAACCTGATTCATTGGAGAAGGCATTCAGGTTAGCAAGAAAAATGGAAAGCAAAATTATGGCAACCAGGTAGCCTACCACTCACAACTATAAAGATGGAAGTGTTGTTGCCCCTAGCCTTCCATAACCTACAAGGTTGACACCACAATAATTGGAAGAAAAAAGAGCAAAAGGGCTTTGTTACAATTTTGATAGCAAATACACTAAAGGTCATAAGTGTGCTGAGAAGAAATTATTCTACATAGATTGTGAAGAGGAAGAAGAAAAGGAGCAAGAAAGGTCAAAAGAAGAGATTATACTCCAAGAACAAAGCCTAGATGAAGAACAAATGAATCCAACCATATCTTGTAATGCATTGGCGGGAATTACCACCCCCCAAACCATCAAGATAGAAGGACAAATCAAGAAGAAAAAGGTAATAGTGTTGATTGATTCAGGAAGTACCCACAATTTTATTCATTGTAAGATAGCAAAGGAATTGAATTGCTTCCTATGTCCAGCACCAGAGTGTCAAGTGATGGTTGCAAGTGGAGGAACCATAAATTGCTTTGGAAAGTTCCATAATATCAAGCTATCCATGGGAGAATATGTATTGAATAGCCCAATGCTTTCCATTCCAATGGCTGGTGTTGATGTTGTACTAGGAGTCCAATGGCTACAATCCTTGGGTACAATAGCTTTTAATTTTCAAGGACTTTTCATGAAATTTTGTGCAGAAAGAAATCAAGTTGAATTAAGGGGTCTTGCAGGGAAACCAGGTAATATAATCAGCTCTAACGGTATGACAAAGCTTCTAAAGAAGGAACAACGAGGCGTAATTGCACAATTATGTTCGCTAGAGGTTCCCACATCGAAATCATCTATTTCTCCATATCTCCAAAAAGTCTTGGACAATCATTCCAAGGTATTTGAGACTCCCAAAGATCTCCCACCTATTCGTGATCATGATCATGCTATTCATTTGATTCCAGGAAGTGTTCTACCAAACATCAGGCCATACAGATATCCCTATGCCCAAAAGAGTGAAATTGAACGAATGGTTGCAAAAATGCTAGAGGCTGGTATAATTCAACCTAGTCAAATTTCTTTCTCTGCTTCGGTAGTATTGGTGCACAAGAAGGATGGATCATGGCACATGTGTCCGGATTATAGGGAGCTCAACAAGCTCACTATTAAAGATAAATTTCCCATTCTTGTCGTTGATGAATTATTGGATGAATTGCGTCGATCAATTTACTTCACCAAGTTGGATCTTCATTTAGGATATCATCAAATCAGAATGAAGACTGAAGACATTCTAAAAACAACACTTAGAACTCATGAGGCTCATTATGAATTTTTGGTCATGCCTTTTGGCCTTACCAATGCACCTTCTACATTTCAAGGTTTGATGAATTCCATTTTCAAACCCTTCCTTAGAAAATTTGTGTTAGTATTTTTTGATGATATACTAATCTACAGCAAGTCTTGGAAAGATCATGTTGAACATGTTGACAGGGTGCTACAACTATTGGAGGAGAAACAATTATATGCAAAAAGATCCAAATGTTTCTTTGGA
>APFE030402617.1:116450-141033 GCA_000404065.3 Pinus taeda
CTTATTCGAAAGTTACAACAAGATTCTAGTACGTCGGATACATTTAGCTGGCAAAATGATTCGTTATGGTACAAAGATCGCTTATACCTCTGTAAGAATTCCCAACTAAAACAAAAGATTCTTATGGAATTACACACTTCCCCCTTAGGAGGGCACTCGAGATTTTTAAAAACTTACCACAGGGTTAAGAAGGAATTTTTTTGGGAGGGCCTTAAATCAGATATTCAAAATTTTGTGGCGGAATGTTTGGTTTTCCAGCAAAATAAAGTTGAAACAATTAAGACACGGGGTCTATTACAACCTTTATCCATTCCAAGCCAACATTGGGAGGAGGTTTCAATGGATTTTATCACAGGTTTACCCAAGTCTGAGGGAAAGAGTGTCATCATGGTGGTAGTTGACAGACTTACCAAGTATGCACACTTTTTTGCATTATCACATCCATTAAAGCCAGTACAGTTTCTACTGCATTTATGGAAACAATTCAAAAGCTACATGGAAACCCAAAGATTATTGTAAGTGACAGAGATCCCATTTTCACTGGAAATTTTTGGACAGAATTATTTCTTGTCTTGGTACTCAGTTAGCTCATAGCTCATCTTATCATCCTCAATCTGATGGGCAAACTGAGATAGTAAACAAATGTTTGGAAGGATATCTTCATTGCTTTTTTGTATCTGATAAACACACACAATGGGTCAAATGGTTGCCTCTGGCTGAATGGTGGTATAACACTTCCTTCCATACAACAACAAAAATGACCCCATTTATGGTACTTTATGGGTATCAGCCACCATCCATCACATCATATTTAAGAGAAAATTCTAAGGTTGAAGCAGTGGAACATCACATCGAACATCAACAATAAGTCCTCCAACTCTTAAAGGATAATCTCGTGTTGGCACAGAATAGAATGAAACAACAGGCAGATCAACATCGCAGCGAAAGAAGTTTTGATGTAGGTGGCTGGGTATTCCTACGACTACAACCATATAAGAAAATGTCCCTCAAGCAAGCTAAGAAAGATAATAAATTATCACCAAAGTATTATGGTCCATACAAGGTGTTGCAAAAGATTGGTACTATGGCATACAAATTTGAGCTTCCTGCAGCTTCTTGAGTGCACCCAGTTTTCCATGTTTCATGTTTAAAGAAGGTTATAGGCAACAAGCTCCTAGTTCAAACAATATTGCCAGAACTTGATGAGGAAAGAAAAATTATATTTGAACCAGAAGCAGTCATAGAAACAAGAACTCGATAGCTACGAAATCGATCAATTTTAGAGTATCTCATCAAGTGGAAGAACTTATCCGCTGAAGATTCCACATGGGAGGATGAGAATTTTATACAGAAGCATTCTGAAATACTCAAGCATTGAGGACAACACTTTTTTGAAGGAGAGGGGCATGTAAGGTCCCTATAATACTAGTGATTCCCCCATTACTATTGTCATTGTATCCCTTATTATTATTGTTGTGACCCTATTGTCCTCATATTGTTATTATTGTGCCCCATAGAATTCCTCTATTGTTATTTTGTGCCTTTATATTATTATTGTTAGGTCGGCTTGGTTATATTGTGACTCCTTAGACTCCTATATATAGAAATGAGGTTTTGTCATTTGAATCATCTAAGAATTGTTCATTTGCATAATGTAAAGGAGGTTTCCCCCTCGAAGAGGCTTATTTCTAAGGCATTGATCTATCTTTTCTATCTTCTTGTGAGCTGTTTTCATAACACATGCAGTTGATTATGTTCAGATTGATGGTTGTTTTGAGCATTCATGCAAAATTGCCTTTATATTATCTAGTTGTATATGTTATTAGTGAGAGAGATCGACATGCATTAATGTCAGTGATTAGAAGCCACAATACATTTCCAGATGAGATAATTTTGATTCAACTATATTGTTGGTTTTTGTTACATATGATGTGATGTTTTTCCCATTAGATATTGATTCATTGGTCACAATATTGCATGACATTTCACCTATGTTCATTACCACCATTGAGGAGATTGGTTGTTACTTGGCCCATGCTGCATTTAGTAGATCTCTTTATGGTTCATTGTTGCTACATGTTTAGTGTTGCTCCAAGTTGAAGATTATTTGTTGCTGCTTAAATTGTTGGCATTATGCATATGTGGCTTGGTGGTTACTAGTGACATGATATGTTGGTACCAGTTGGAGGATTTGTTGTTCAAATTTATTGTTTCATGGATTTATGGTTTGCTACCATAATAGTTTGAGGTTTATCTTATGATGTGAGATGTGTTGACTTGATTTCTGCTATATTGAGTGGATGGTTGCCTCCTGCTGTAAATGGTGCACATGATTATTTTTGTTATCATATAGATGTGTTGGTTGGTGCAATGTGGATGATGTGAGATGATGGTCATATATTGTTGCTGCAATTTCATGATCTATATTTATGTTGCTACATATTAGAGTTTTATGTTGCTTAGTTGATGTTCATGGTTATATGATATTGATGCTCATTATTTCATATCTCATGTTGATTGGTTACCACTACCATCACTTCATTTGCTGCTAGAAGATGGTTCCTTGATATAGATGGATCTATCTTGTGCACATGGAAGGTTGTATGTATGATGAGATTTATATATTGATGATCATTCATCATCTTGTTAAGGATCTTGTTTTGAGTATGTCTTGGAGAGAGGCATGCGTTTTGGTCATGTTTTGAAAATTTTGAGTATTATGTAACAACCACATGCTTCATATTGTACAGTATTAGTTGCAGTCATGTATTATGTTTATGAAGCAATGTAATCAAGTGTTCAATTCATTGTGTTCATGTTGTCATGAATTGGTGATAGGGAGGTTATGAGCCATGACAAGTTTGCATTGTTATGATTTGTTGCAACCCTCTTTGGGCTATTGTATATCAGGTTATGCTCATTTTGTAGCCTTATATCTCATTATACATCCATGCACTACATTGCATTGCATACCATTGGTCATGGTTATGTTGGAGAGAGAATATTGGTGTCCAGTATCTTTTGATGAGGGATGAACCAACCATTCAGATGGGTTGATGGGTGTTGTTTTAGTCATATTTTGTAGTCAGTCCCTTGATCTTTGAAGTGTAGCCTTCAACTAGAAGGCATTTGTTATAGGATGGCGATGAGAGTGAGGATGACGTAGTTGATGTTGCTGATTGAGTTTATTATTGCTATGATATATCTATTTGTTGTTGTTGAGTTGAGTGATGTTGTTGTTGTTGCTAATTATGATGTGTTGCTACTAATATTATACTGATGTTGTTGATGGTTATGATGTGCTATTGATGGAGTGAATTTTGTTACTCATGGTATTTTATTGTTGATGCTCATGTTGTTGTTAAGTTGAGTGTTGTTGTTGCTGGTTGAGAGTGGTGTTCATGGAGAGTTTGTTGTTGGTGCTTCAGGAGAGAGAGAGAGAGAGAGAGAGTTATTACTGCTATTGTTTGTTGTCATGCTACCATGAGGAGTGTTTTTTTCTGTTGATGCGTTATTATTTGACCTAGCTAGTGTCCAAGGGGAGTATTGCCTATTCACCTATGGTTACTTGGATGAGCTCAACCCTTTGCCATTGATGTCAAAGGGGGAGTGAGTGAAGAGTTTTTCAGAGACCAGTTGGATGGTTCAGCTAGGATTTCCATCAATGCCAAATGAGGATATTGTTGGCATTATGGTTCAGTTGTTGGTTGGAATTGATGTCAACCTGGTAGCATGTGACGCAAAGTCATGTTTATGCACATGGTGGATTGGTACAGGTACTAGGCTTGATGATTGGGTGTAGGTGAGAATGAGATGGTACTTGGCTTACGCATTGGTTGCAGACCTTACCTTAATGGTTGCAGTTGTTAGTGCAAGTGTTGTAGAATTTGTGGAGCAATTTGATGGCTTAGGTGTTAGTGTAGTTGTTGGTTGGCATTCACGTCAACCTAGTTTGACTTGTGATGGTGTTAGTGATGTAGCAGTGGCTTTTTGAAGTGTTTCAGAGGTTATAGTGGCTTCCTGAGGACTTATTGACATTGATCAACCTATGGAAGAAGTTTGGGCAAACTCTAAGCAAAGGAAAGTTGTTTTGGGTCATCCTCTACCCCAGTTGCTTGCACGACAGTGTTGTGGGAGCGACTGAAAGTCCCAATCGCTAGATGATAGTGTTATGGGAATCACTGCAATCTAATTCTAATAGGATTGTGCATGTGACCAAAAGAAAACACGAAATTTACTCTGCATTCCTCACGCACATCGGGTGTCTATTTGTTTTTCCTGCATGCCTTGCTCGGGACTCATCATGTAAAGGTCATAAAAAGGATATTGAACTTCTAGAAGATGGTTAAAATATAATATTCATTGGTTAGTGAAGTTAGTGGCTATATTGAGTAAAAAAGAAATGAAGCAAACCACTTCCAACATATGAACATAACTCCAGTACAAAATTGAAATTATTGATTTAACCATTACATAAGATTACAAATAGATGGATATCACAGAGGTGTAGCAGTCACAAAGACAAAAGTATGCATGGCTGAAGAATATTTATATGCAGAAGAAAAGTGGTAGGGTTACAAAGGAGTTTTCTAATGTGTTTGTGATTGCAGGGGCCAAATTTTATTTGATTTTAGATATGATGTTGATATGATTGTGATGTATTGGATGCAGTAGTGTCTGATGCTTTTATATGGAAATTTTACATTGCATCATTGAGTTTCTGCATCTAGATTATTTGTAGCTAATGTAGTGAGGCTATGTGAGTTGAGGATGATGTATGGATGTGAGCGAGGGCTATGAGTTGAGTTTGATTCAATGATTGATGTTTTGTATTGAGAGTGTTGATAATGTGCTATGATGATATTAATGTTGTGATGTTCATGTTGAGCAACTTTGGGGTTCCAATTTTAAAGTGCATGAAAGGTGAACCACATAGAGAAGTGGGTTGGGTGCTCTAGAAAAATAAGTATTGAGAACATATTTCTTCTGAGACCATTTGGAGTTGGGCAAGGCTCGATGGTCATGGAGGCTTCCAGCAGATGGTGGTCCGTAGAGTCGTGAGATGGAGATCAGAGTTCCTTTCACATAGTTACCATATTATACTCTCTATGTAATGATTTGTTTGATAGATAATAAATAAATTGAGCAGCATAACAACAACAAGGGTGGTTTTTGACCTGGAGAGGGTTTTCCACCAAAAATATCTTGTGTCCCCTTGTGCATGTTTCTTTGGTTATTTCATATGGTTCTCATGTGTTTTTCTATATGATTTAATCTATTGATGGGTTAATGAATGTTGTGTTTCAGTAATTGGAAAACTATTTAAAATTTAATAAACATAGTCACCACTGATTCACCCCCCCCCCCCCCCCCCCACTCTTAGTAGCGAACATATTTCCAACAATAAGTGGATGACCATCTTAAATACATTTGGTTTGACTTTCATTTATCACCATTGACTTTTAATTGTGTCTCTACAAGAATTTTCACTAAACCATGAAGACATAAATCCTAGTCTATGTTTCTAGAGTCTCACTAGATGTTAAACGCCATTTTCTTCAGGCTTCATAGGAGATAATAGGGAAAATTTAGTTCTTTTTCTCTAATGAAATGAATTAACAACCTAGCATGATAAAAGAGAAGGACTCCATACCTCCCTTCACACGTGAGGAAATTTTTCAATATAAACAACAAGTTTTTCCATTTCGACTTTAGAGAAGAGACATTGATGCCTTTCTTAAATGTCTAAATATCCATACCTGGGTTATGTAGAAAGGATCCACTTTTCATCTTTTAATCTTTGATTGTTGAATCAACCTTCTCCACTCCTAGGAATTTTTGTAGCTTCTGCAATTAAAGACTTTGTCAATTTCAATTTGATATACCCAATTTCAACTTCAACTCCATCAAAGACTTAGATAAAAGCTCTAGTCACTTCCACCTCATACCCATGAAACTTGTCAATGAATTCAAGCCAACCTACCTTTTTCAATTTCTCTTTGGCCTTAGGGTAATAATTTAGGAACTTTACACAGATAGGGTCATAACGAATGATGACACCCATTGTTTTGGAAGAAGTTTTTGTTCCAAGTTGCCCTTTCGATAATGTATCAGTGGAAAAATGGATGGTGAGATGGATGAAGTTTGGTGAGGGATGTCAAGTTAGAATGGAAATGAAAGGCGTTTGGTGGTAGTATTATAGTAGGATTCTCCCTTTAAAACCCATGATTTCCCATAATCCATTTGGATAAGATCCGTTAATATCATCATGGGCGTAGGGATTTGAATTTTTTTAATGTTCAAAGGAGATTTTCAAAGTATTATGAATCGAAAAGAGAGGGAGCGGATTATAATAAATGTCATCATTGAGATATATGAAAGCCATTAGCTTTAGCCTAAGGATCCATCAAAACGTTATAATAATTCCATCAACTTAAAAATCTATAACATTTACTTTGATGAAATTGATTAACTATCCATATAGTTACCTTTTGTTGCACACCTCACTTTTATGCTTTGATTTTTCTTGCTTGCAGGTGTAAAGTGCTTTTAAGAGGAATCAACTACGGAATGTCGAGTTAGCTATAAAATGTTGATAGTCTCCAAAATTTGCTTCAATTCTTCAGGAATCTTTACTGCTTGCTCAAGGCTGATGATGCTTAATATTGATACTCACTGATGAGGCTAATGAGTTCTCTTTAAAAGAGAAACAAATTCTTCAAACAATTTTTTTTGAATTGAAAATTTATTTACAAAGAAGAAAGGGAAAAGAGAACTGGGAGTAAGGAAAGGAAAAAAAGAAAATCTAAGTTGCCAAAGGAATTTAGGTTTTCAACTAAGGTTTTTGCATAGTATAATGCCAACAATGTTGGTTTTCATAACTATGTATTTATTGTTTATATATATATATATATATATTGGGAGAAAAAACATTAGATTTCTTTTGGTAGTAGAGAAGAAAGATCTCCTTTTTATACCAACTTTAAATCAGAATTCCCTTGCAAATTTTGAACAAACTCTTCTCTTGTCAAGGGCTTGTGATATAGATTTAATATATGCCCATTGACAAGGAAAGTGATCCCCTCTTCATCAACGGTCTTAATTCTAACCGCTCCATTGTAAAAAAAAAAATATCTATCTCATAGGGACCAAGCCAATGTGTTCGAAATTTCCCTTGAAAATCTTTAGACTTGGAATCAAAGAGAAGGGCCTAATCACCTGGCTTAGACTTTTTGACTTTGATGAATTTGTTGTGCCACCTTGTCCTCTGTTGTTGGATTATGTTTGTCCTTTGTATGACATTTTGTTGGATCTCATCCAATTCATTTAGTTGTGTTAACCTTTGCTTTTGGGCTTCGAAAATATCCATCCCCAATTTTGTTGTTACCTTATAGGTCTCCACTTGGAATTCAATATGAAATAAAACTTGCTTCCCATAGACAAGGTCATAAGGAGTATGTCCAGTAGTATTTCTCCATGTGGTTTGGTATGCCCAGTGTACTTATTGAAGCCAATCTACTCAGCCTCTTCTATGTAGATGTACAGTCTTGGTCAGTATAGCATTGGGAACTTTGTTAGTGGATTCCACTTGTCCATTTGCTTGTGGATGAGATGGAGTGGATTTGTGATGCCTAATCTTATATTGCTCCATAATCTTCTGCACCAACTTGGATGTAAATTGTGTACCCTGACCTGTTACAATTTCTCTTGGAACACCAAATCGAGTGAAAATATCCTCAAAAAGAATTGTAACAATGACATTTTTAGTAGAAAAAGTTAGTGGCTTAACTTCTACCCATTTGGTAACATAATCAATGCAAACAAGTATATGCTTCTTTTGCTTGGAAGGAGGATTGATGGGTCCAACAAAATCTACAACTCATTTTCAAAAGGTTCTACAAGTACATGTGGTTGTAGAGGCATCTCATTTGGTTGAATATGTCTCCCCATTCTTTGACATATATCACATCTTTTGACATTTTCCTTAACATCCTTGAAAAGGGAAGCCCCATAATATCCCAAAATAAGTCCTTTATACATAGTTCTTCTATTGGAAAAGTGTTCTCCACATGGTTCATCATGACATGATTTTAGTATCTCAGGTACTTCATCTTCTCGAACACATCTTCGTATGATCAAATCAAGTCATGTTCGGTACAATTCTCCTTCTATCCATGAATAAGGTGCACTGACTTTGATGAATTTTTGCCTCTCTCTGGCTAATAATTGTGGAGGAAATTTCTCTATAGCCAAATAATTAGCAATATCTCCAAACCAAGGAGTTTTAGTATATATTACAAGAATATATTCGTCAAGAAAATTGTCTACTATAGGAGTATCACTATTATCATTTTGCATCCTAGAAAGGAAACCATCAATCGTGTTTTCTTTTCTTATCTTATCTAAAATGGTAATATTGAATTCCTGCAACAATAAAAGCCATATAGTAATTTGTTTGTTCATAAGTTACCTACTAGTAGAACGATCTATGTGGATAAAAGTTTCATAACCAGTGATATAATGTCTAAACTTATTAATGGCATGAACAACAACTAAAAACTCCTTTTTGTAACTGTATAATTTAACTTTGTTGGAGTCAATTTTTTCTTGTATAATATGTAAAATAAAGAATTAGATCCCTTTTTCTTAACACAACTCCCAAAGTTGTATCTGAAGCTTCAGTAGAAATATGGAACGGAAGGGACCAGTTTGGCCCTCTTAAAATTGATGCTTTAGAGATTTTCTATTTCAATAATTCAAAAGCTTTTAACAGTCAGAAGTTCAATGAAATTCACAATCCTTGGTGAGTAATTTTAAAAGTGGTGAAGCTATCTTTGGGAAGTTTTCTATAAACCTCCTATAGTAACCTTTGAATCCAAGAAAACTTCTAACATCTCTTTGACATGTTGGTACTGAAATTTTGGAAATGACCTAGACTTTTAATGAATCCACCGTGATTCCAACACCTGAAATATTATGGCCTAAATCAATTCCTTTGTTAAACATCATAAAGATTTTTTTCATTATCTCTTGGAAGATTAACTTCTTTACATCTAACAAGGGCCTTTTCTATTTTTTCCATAGCTTCTTCACAAGTGTTCCCATAAACTAGTACAATCATCCATATAAACTTCTACATAATAATGGATCAAGTCAGTAAAGACACTTAATGATTCTCTTTAAAATGTAGCAGGTGCATTACATAAACCAAAAGGAAGTACCCTATAAGCATACATACCCCATGGACATGTAAAAGTTGTTTTATCTTGATCTTCAGGTGCAAGTTGAATTTGATTGCATCCACTGAAAACCATCCAGAAATGAAAAATATTTCTTCCCTATTAGTGTATCTAACACTTGATCAATAAAAGGTAGTGGGAAATGTTCTTTTAGAGCTGCTTTGTGTAATTCTCGATAGTCTATAAATACTCTCCACTTTCCATTTTTCTTAGGCACAATAACCAAGGGTAACACCCATTGGTTATCTGAAATTGGGTAAATAAAATTCACATTGAGAAAAAAAATGTAACTCTTCTTTAACGCTCTCCCTTAGATTAGGATTCATCCTTCTTTGAGGTTGTACTAAGGGTTTGGCATTCTCTTGTATATAAATGTGATGCATACATGTATTTGGATTGATTCCTTTCATATCAATATATTCCCATGCAAATGCAAAGGAATGTTTCTCTAGCATCTTTATTAACTATTTATTTTGAAATTATTCCAAGTTATTATTAATGTTTAATGTTTTACCTGGATAGATTTCTACTAAAGAATTGCCAAACTTTTCCATAGAGTTTAATGATATTTTGGATTGCCGAGATAAGAAATATTCAATTCCACAATCTTCTTGAAAATTTTGATCTAACTTGTGCACACAGTAATTTTGTTCACAAAAGGAAGAAAAATCACGATTACTCATTAAATTTATTAATTGAACTTCCTCATCATTTTGTGAAATAGTCAATACTCGTTGAATATCTTCAAATTCTTCGTTATCATCTTCAATCCATACTTCATTTTATATTTCAATTATTGCTCTTGCAGGTGGACATAATGTGAACTTTTTAGTAGAATTGCCATAAAAAATGAACATATCACTAGATCTACAACTTATGAATGCATCAGCTGTAGCTAACAATGGTTTACCAAGAATCAATGGATGTCCTCCTAGATTAGTTTTGGGAGTTAATATCATAAAGTCAACAAGATGTTGCCATGAATCTAGGGATATTGATACATCTTCTAACTTAAACTCAAGTTTAATAATAGATATATCTGCTAATTGTAATAAAGTAGGAGTATATTAAATATTGGTTAATCTTAATATATCCATTGTATTCCTCGTCATGATGTTTATAGATGCACCCAAGTCAATCAAAGTGTTTGAAATCTCAATACCATTGATATGGATTTCTACAATGGGACTACCTAGATCTAAGTATTTTTTAATTATTCATTTTCCCATCATAATGTCTACAATTTTCCATGCCAATAGTATTCTTTTAATGTATTTTCTTTTTCTTCCATGTTTTTTGACACATAACTCCTTTATTGTCTTTGCAAAGATAGGTATTTCCTTTATAGCTTGAAGTAATGGAATCTTAATGCAAATATTTTTCAATTCATCTAGCATAATCAAGTAAAATTATTTGCCTCTCTACTCCTTTATCAATTTCAAGTCTCTCGGGAAAAGGAGGATTTTGTAAGGAAATAGGGGTTTGTTCAGCTATAGGAATTATAGGAGTTGATTTTATTTTGTTGTCATCTAATTGTGTAGGAATATATTCCTTTTGAGGAGTCTTTTCATGCTCAGGAAATTTCTCCTTTTTAGGAATTTTCTCCTCTTTATACCCTTGGATGACAACAAGGGGTGTTTTCTTTTGCAAAACTCAACCATATCTAAGTTGGACATCATTTAAATCTAGAGGAGATATCATATAAGCTTGAAAATTCTGAGCTTCAACATTATAAATGGGTTGTTGAGGTGATTTATTATTGGGATTGGGGAATGGTTGTTCGGGTAATTGATTTTGAGGAAATGAAGTGGGTGGTAATGGAAGGGATTGACTTGAAGTCAATTGAGGTTGAAAATGTGGTTGGGAAGGTTGTGGAGGGTGGGGCGGAGAGTAATACCGAGGTTGATATTGGAGATATTGTTGAAAGATTGAGGATACTATGGATTTCTACCATAAGGACCTTGCCATCCTTATTTCCAAGATGGATTTTGTGGTTGTGGTGGCCAAGTTTTCCATGGTAGGGGTGTATTAAAATTACTTTGTGGTTGTGCATATGATTGAAATTTTGCATTAGGATCTTGTGCCATACTTGTTTACTGAGGCTGCAAAGGTCTTATAGGAGCAACATAGCAAAGTGGCTTTGTTTGACTTGTCCCAACTTCTTCTTGGTAAACAAATTTTAGTCTTGGTATTAAAGGGAAGCCCTTTGTAGCATGAGTCTCTGCACATATAACACAAATTTCAATATTGTCAAGAAGACATTCTCATAATGCATTTTTCTTTCTACACCTAGGCAAAAAATAGACAAAGTAATGTTTTCAACTCTTTGCTTGTTTTGAACTTTTAGCATATCTAGTTGTTCACTAAGATTTCCATGAATATCAGTTTTAAAGTTATCAAGAAAATTACCAAGTTCTTCTCTACTCACTATTCCAGATACACATTTATTTACTCTTGACATAACTGGATCTCTTGGATTCCTGTCATATTTTGACTTTCCTCTTGAAATATGTTTGCACAATTCACAAATATCTTGAAAAGATAATTGAGACATGTCTCCTTTACCCATCATATTAAGAAGATCAATCCATTCATCCCTTGTAGATTTTAGTAAGAGATTTTTTAATGTGTCAAGTCCTAAATCATGCAATTTAGCTCTTTTAACATTATAAGTAAATCTCTCCACTAAATCTTCAAGGCTCTCTTCTTTCTAAGTCATTTTGAAAACTTCTTCTCTAAGGTCATGATGTATGAAATAATCTTTGTATTTTTCTAAAAATATTATTTTCATGTTATCCCATATCCTTATAGAATTTGTTCCTAAATCCATGAACCATTTAATAGCCCCATCTTTTAATGTAGTAGGAAATAATTTTAGTTTTTGAGTACCAAGTAAATAATCATAGGATCTACACAATACCTCCAACTCAAAAAGAATTGTTTTTAGATTGTTAGTTCTCATACTATGGAAGTTAGAAAAAATTAATGGAGAAATATTCTTCATAGTGGCAATAGTATCAATATCTTGAATCGAGAATCCAAAAGGATCCTCTTCTTCATGAAAACCTCCATCGTCTCCTTTTCCACATCTTCCACCTCGATCGCCTCTCCTCCTTTTGGTATTCTACCTCCACCAATTTCTAGTCTTTCCTCTCCATTATGTACCTCTCCATCTCCATCTGCCATTGTAGCTTCTTTAGAGCTTATATAGGGTTCCTCAATAGGATTGTTTTCAACTACGTCCTCTTCCTTTGGTTCCTCTACTAATGGTTCTTCAAGAAAAGTTTCCTCTTCTTACTCCTCTTCTTACTCCTCTTCACTAGGTACTGCTAACTCTTGTCCAAAGAGTTGTTCACCTATTAACAAAAGGAATACATCTCCTTCAGTTGGGCATGTAGGTTCTTCTACCACAGCTTATGTAGTTGAAGTTGGTGATTTTGTGGTGATTCTTTAGGTAGAATTTCTGATATTTGTACCTCGGGGAGTCTTATTCTACCTACAAAGGATGGAATGCAAGTACTGGAAGATGGTATGGCACTACGAGGTCTAGCGGGGGTGATTGGTGATATTGGAAAATGAAAATGCTGAGAGAAACAATGGTGGGGGTCCAAGTGGACTTGGTAGGTGGCCACCAATACCCACCTGGATCATTCCTCCCCTCTTAAGAAGCAATGGTCCCCATTGCATTGAGTTCCTCCATGAGATGAGGAAACTTCTACTGAACTTGGTCCCTGATGAAGGAGTTAGCTTGCTTTGACAACTTGATATAGTTGGATATTCTGTTGGCGAGTGTTCTTGATTTGTGTGTCCATGATCCAATCAGTTGCAGTTTATTCCATGCAATATGGATTTAATTATGTGGGTGCGAGTTGTTTTGCAATGTCGGTTGTGTCTAGTAAGGGTGGAAAGTATGACTGAAGGCGATCCACATTGAAAATTGGGTGCAGGCCAAGGAATGGGGGAATGCTGAGCTCATATGCATTATCTCCCACAACCTTAGTAATGGTGTAAGGACCATATTGGAGTGGTCTCAGTTTTCGATAGGCTCCAGTAAAGCGTTCATTTTGCAAATGCAACCATACTTTGTCACCCACCTGAAACTTGTGTGGCACCCAATGTGATCATGTCACTACTTGTACTTGGCATTTGATTTCTCCAGAATGTCATGGACCTGCTTGCGAATATGTTGGATGTGCTCAAAGAAGTTGGTTTCCTTGTCTGTTTCGGACTGGACATGAGTCGAATCTGTGTGAGTAGCTGCAAGTGGCATGGCCACATCAATGGGGCATAGTGGCTGGAATCCCAAGTCCACCTAAAAAGGGTTGTGGCTAGTCGAGCTGTGAAGAGCTCGGTTGTAGCTGTGCTAAAAATAGGGGAGGCTCTTGTCCCATGTGCGTGGATGCTTTGAGTTGTACATGCACAGAATGTGTACAATCATCCTATTGACAACCTCTGTCTGGAAATCAGTTTGAGTATGGAAGGCTGTGGACTTAGTGAGCTTGGTGTCCAGCATTGACCAGAGACTAGACCAAAATGTACTGAGGAACTGACTATCCCGATCTGAGATGATAGACTATGGGATCCCAAAGGGCACCTACACTCGTTCAAAGAAGAGTTTAGCAATGGCTTCTGCTCTGATATTCTTCTTGCAGGCCGCCATAATGGCCGTCTTTGAGAACCTGTCGACGACCACAAAAACACAGTCATTTCCATGCTTAGTGTAAGGAAGGCCTGACATGTAATTCATGGAGATGGATTCCCAAGGTCGACTAGGGGTAGGTAGTGGGGTATAGAGGCCTTGCTTCTTGATGGTCGGTTTGGCAATGGCACAGGCAGTACATGATATGATGTACTTCCTGACATCCTATCGAAGATTCAGCCAATAGAAATACTTTTGCAGTACTGCCACCGTTTTCTCGACCCCGAAATGCCTAGCAACCCGACTGTAATGTGCTTCCCAAATAATCTTGGCGTGCTTGCTTGAAGGAACACAAAGGTGACCCAGGTGGCATAACAGGGCATCTTGGAGGTGAAAATATGGAACATGCTGACCCTCCAAGAGTGTTTGGTATGTGAGGCCGAATTTTGGGTTGCTTTTGTAGAGAAGTGGCCAATCAGAAGTCTCGTGCCCACAAGAGTTGAGCACGGTGGTTAACGCCATGATTGGTGGTCGACTAAGGCAATCTGCAACATTATTGGTGTTGCCATTCTTATACTTGATGTTCAAATGGAACTGTTGCATGTATGTAGACCACTTCTGATGGCAATCATTCTGCAATTTCCCTTGGGTCTGTATGAATTGCAGAGGTCGGTGGTCTGTGTGGATGACTGTTTCCTTCCCCAAAATGTAATGCTTCCATTGTCAGCAGGCCTGCACAATGGAATACATCTCTTTGTCATAAGTGGGATACTTCCAGAATGTATCTAAAAGTGTCTCACTGTGATATGCCACTGGATGCCCATGTTGAGTAAGGATTGCCCCAATAGCATAGTCAGAGGCATCTATGTCGACCTCAAATGGTTGTTGCAAATCTGGTAACGTGAGCACTGGTGTCGTGCAGAGGCGATCTTTCAACTCTGTGAATGCCTTCTGTTGAGATTTAGACCAAAAGAATTTTTCTTTCACTCCTCCCTTGGTGACTTGACTCAAGGGCCAAGTGATATGAGAAAACCCCAACATGAACCTGCAGTAGAAGTTGGCAAGACTTAGAAAGCTGCGGAGCTCTGTCAAAGTGGTTGGAGATGGCCAATCTCGAATGACTTGGATATTGGCTGGATCCACATGCACCCCCTGTTCATCAATATTGTATCCCAGATACTGAACTTGGGTCATGACAAAAGTACATTTCTCCAAATTGGCACATAGCTTGTGTTGCCGCAGTGTTTGGAGAACCTGTCAGATGTGGTGGAGGTGCTCTTCCCAACTTTGGCTGAAGATCAAAATATTATCCAAGTATGCCACTACAAATGAGTTGGTGAATGGCCACAAGATGTCATCCATTAGCCTCATGAAGGTTGCAGGAGCATTCGTCAATCCGAAAGGCATAACCAACCATTCGAAAAGGCCCTCCTTGGCCTTGAAGGCAGTCTTCCACACATCAGAGGGTTCGATTGGTACCTGGTGATATCCTGACTTCAGATAGATCTTATTGAAATATCTTGCCCCCTTTAGTTGGTCCAAGAGGTCATCAATCCATGGGATCAGGTACCTATTACGGACAGTGATCTTGTTCAGCACCCAATAGTCAATACAGAGTCTCCAAGTCCCATCCTTCTTCTGTACCAACACAACCGAGCTCCCACAAGTTGATGAACTCGAACGGATGTTACCTTTCTGCAGCAGCTCCTGAATCTGCCTCTTGATTTCATCGCTCTCCAGAACGCAGCACCGATAGATTGGTCCATTGGGTAAAAGCGCACCTGGGGTCAGATCGATGGAGTGCTTGACTTGATAATGCAGAGGAACCCCTACGGGGGAGTTGAAGATGTCCTCTTACTCCTCCATGACCTTGTTCATCTGTAGTTGTCGTGCGAAGGGGTCCTATCTAAAGGTCATGGCCACCGTCTTCTTCTTTCCTTAAGGGTGTATTATTAGAAAAATAAGTTTCCCAATTTTGGAAATGAACTTACTACATTTTTTTGCAGTAACTAAAGAGACGGCGGTAGGTGGTGCTACCTCCGATATCCTGTACAACTTATTTCCCAATGTAACAATAACAACACGGGGTCGTGATTCATACATAGCATGTCGCTTCCACAAGTATGGTTGTCCTAATAATACATCACAAACTTCAAGGGGAGCAATGTCACACAATACCTCATCCATGAAGGGATTGATGTTGTATGGAAGGCGACACTACTTGCTCACGTGAAGATCCCGTCCTTGGTGAAGCCACCCAATGGTGTACGGTTGTGGATGTGCTCAGGTTGGTAGGCCCAACTGCTTCATGACCTCTGCCGAAATGAGGTTCTTTTGGCTCCCGCTATTGAAAATGAACTGTACTGGGGAGCCCTTTACCCATATATGGGAGTGGAAGAGACGCTCCTCCTCCTCTGGATCTTCAGGTTCCTCCTTCTGTATCTTCGTGGTGGCAACGATGGCGTTGGGCTCTGCATCGATAATATGCTTCCCTTTGTCATTCCCCTTGTCGAGTTTTGAATTAGAGTTGAAATATGCATATGATTCTAAAACCTTTAGCTCAGCCACCAGTGACTTCTTGGCCCGACACTCACTTGTGTTGTGAGTGGAGCTCTTATGGAACTCACACCATTTTCCTGTGTCCTTTTTCGGCTTCGCGGTGCTATTCCTTGCTTGCAACTTTTGCGGGTTTTCTTGGGCTACCCTGCCTTGGCTTTGTCCTTTGTTCTGTGGTTTAGCGACACCTTTCCCTTGCTTCGGATTCACAGATCCAAAGTCTCGCTTCTTTTGTTTAAACCTTTGCTCGACCTTGACGACATATCGGTATGTTGTGCCGAGTGAGGAGATGTTCAGGAATTCTATTTCTTCTTGGATGTCTTGTGTAGGCAGCCATGATATTTTAGTATCAAATGCTGCTCCAAATCCTTAATACCCATATTTGTACGAAGGGTATGGAAAATATTGGTAAACTCTAGCATGTCTTGGTCCCTTCCCTACTGCAGTGAGGTCCACTTTATGTATTGATCCTCATAGCTTCCGACAGGGTATTACTACTCCTTGATGGCATCCTGGAATGAATTCCAGGTGGGTGCGGCTGAAAATAGTGAGCCGGTATTTTCATCCTTTTGCTCGTAGTAGGTTTCCCACTAGTCCTTGATGTGGGGGGTTGCTTTGAGGAGAGAGAAAACAATCTTTTCTTGACTCGAAAATTCATGAACAGAAAAATAACCCTCTAGTATATTTAACCATTTATCTACAGAATCTGCATCTATCTGACCCTCGAATATGGGGATTTCAAAATTAACTTGTACCTTAAAGGGCGTGGAATTTCTAGAGTAGCTGCTGGAAGTCGATGCGTCGCTTCTGGGTAGTCGCTAAAGGATCTGGGCAAAGTTGTCCATCATAGCATTCCTTTGTCGCTCGAGGGCTTCTTTGAGCAAGATTTTGATAGGATCTCCTGCCCCCTCGTCTTTCTTCTCATCTGCCATGGGAGGCTGTCGAGATTTGCAAGGCTGGTCTTGCAAAGATTCGACCAGTTCAAGCCCTAACTTCTTATATCCCGACCTCGTTGGGGACATGAAAAGAAAAACAGGGAAAAAGCAGACCGCTCTAATAGCACTGATCTGGATTTAAATAGGAATGCAACAGATTAAAGAGATAACTGTAAACACAGATATGCATCGGAAATAATACTTCATTTCAATAATGTAATATACTTAAATATGCTTACAAACAGTAATGGAAATAAACCAGCTAGGGCGATGGTAGCTTATCTCTAAGAAGAGATGTGGCGGCTACATGCCTTTGAACTGTCTTAAAATGAGGCTCAAAGGCCTATTTATTGTTGAGAAACAATGAAAAACCCTAAAAATCCAAAAAACTAACCCTAGAAGATGAAACGCCAAACTGTGGGCCCTGCTTGGGTAAATTGGTACATCAACTTCCCGGGGTCGTAACTTTGGCATATGATCTCCGTTTGACGTGCACAATATCTCGTTAGAAAGATCTATCCGAGAAATACAACTTTGGGAAGAGCAACATCGGTCCATGGACCCATGTTGCTCCCAATTTTCCCAAAAAATGTCGGTTAGGGCCTCAAAACGGCTCCGAAAGTTCTGGACCCGAAAAACTGCTAAAAATAGTAAGTTGTGCTACAATTAAGGAAACTGAAAATGCTGAGAGAAACAATGGTGGGGTGCCAAGTGGACTTGGCAGGTGGCCACCAATATCCACCTAGATCAAGTGGATTGGGGAATCCAATTACCACCCTACTAAGCATCATCTGTTACAGGAGACTCAAATTGAGCTCCTCATTGTAAAAACTCCGCTTAAAGGCACAATAAAGAAAGGCCACCATTGAAAGCTGGACCAGGAGATGTAGCCCAGGAGGATTGGGTTAAATCCTTATTAAATTGTTGTGTTTTTGCATTTGCTTGTTGTGTTTCTCTTACTGTTTTCCAGTGTCTGTGTATTTTGCAATCTTATTGATCTGTTGCCTAAGATAACATAGACACACAAATCAGCACATGAGTTTGTAATACCTACATTAATTAACTAATATCACTCATAAGTGATTTTCATATCATCAAAAGATGAGACAACCAAGAGGCCTTCGAAAAGAGTTGGGAGGAAATCTCACAGAGAGGCAAGAGAAGAAGAGGCGGAGAGACAAAAAATGCAAGGCAGCCAACCCACGATTGAGATGTCCATCAACATAAATATTAGAACCATGCCTCCCAAGGGAGGGACTGCACCCCCCCCCTTTTCTAGTAAATAATGCAATTAGTCTCTTGGAACTGCAGAGGTCTGGTGAATCCCTTAAAAGCTGAAGTAGTGAAGAACCTTCTGAAATCAGAATTTCCAGAGATCCTCATGCTCCAAGAGACTTAAACAAAAGGGGATTCCCTTCTTAATCTCAACAAAGTAAAATGGAAAGCAAAAGCCAACAAAGCAGTAAGTGCAAGGGGTATATGCAGTGGGCTTGCCATCCTTTGGGAGGAAGAAAAATTCCAACTTGAGAGCTCCTTCCAAATGCAACATTAGATTTATATTGAACTCTGGCACCTTGCTAGCAAGATTACCTTTGCACTCTTTAACCTTTATGTCCTTGTCCTCTATGTAGAAAAGAAAGATTGTTGGCAAACCCTGTCCGACTTCCTTGACACTTATTCCCCCAAGAATATAATTAGAGAAAGAGATTTCAATCTCATCTTTGATCCAGAGGAAAAAAGAGGAGGAATCAGTAGTAGGAACCACTTCCTTCCCTCTTTGGAAGACCTAATTCAACAATGGGAATTATTGGACTTTAAGCCAAAAACAAGGCTATATACTTGGTCAAACAACAGAGCTGGGGCATAGCACATATCAGCCTGGTTAGACAGATTTCTACTTCAGAGCACCTTCCTCTCCGAAGAGAAGATCATCTCCACCAAAATTCTGCCAAAGCTGACTTTAGATCATAAACCCATTCTTTTGTTGTTTGAAGAAGAAGAAAAATTGGGGCCCATCCCCTTCCGATTCAGCCCTCTCTCGTCAGACAAGGAAGGGTTTATGGACATAGTCAAGAAGGCATGGTCCACCCCTGTTCTTGGATCACCTAGCTATGTGTGGGAACAAAATCTAAAGGCCACCAAAACAGCCTTAAAAGAATGGATAAAAAAGCCCTCAGACTCCCCACTACGCATAGAAAGCAAAACATCAAGCAACTTCTTGATTTGAAAATGGACATGGAGCAGCAAGACATCACTTGCTTAGAAATTCAAAAAGAGAAAGAACTCCAAATCAACACTCTACGCTCATTTAGAAAGGAGGAAGAAGCCTTGAGACTCAAATCGCGTAATCTTTGGCTTGTGTTTGGTGACAAAAATTCAGCCTTCTTCCACAAGCAAAGTCGAACTTGACTTTCTAGAAACCACATTGCTAAAATCACCTCATCGAATGGGTCTGTCCTCAAAGGCACAACTTTGTTAAAAGAGGCTACAACCTCTCATTTCTAGTAGTTGTACAAGGAAGAAGGTGTGGATGATGATGACGAATCACAAGACTTCCTCACTCACGTTCCATGACTGGTTAATGAGGAGGATAACTCAAGACTCCTGAAGCCCTTCACTCAAGATGAAATCAACATTGTCATCTGGAAGATGGAATGAGACAAAGCTCCAGGACCTAATGGGTTCTCCATTCATTTCTATAGAATCTGCTGGGACATCATCAAGGCTAATCTGTTTCGAATGTTCAAAGGCTTCCTTGAGAAATCCAAAGTGGGAGGAAGCAAAAACTCCACTTTCCTAGTGCTAATCCCAAAAGAAGCGAACTCGGTGGCATTTGACCACTTTAGGCCAATATCACTATGCAATGTGTCCTACAAAATTCTCACCAAGTTACTTGCAAATAGAATAAAGCCATTGCTGGAAAAACTCATCTCTCCCAACCAAGGTGGGTTTGTTAAAGGCAGGCATATGCTGGACAATGTGTTTTTGGTGCAGGAAATCATTCATTCCAGTCAACAACGCCAAGAGCAAGGCATGCTCATTAAGCTGGACATGGAAATCGCCTTTGACCGAGTAAGGCATTCTTTCGTCCTCCAATTTCTTTATGCTTTTGGTTTCAGTTTTGATTTTATAAAATTGATTAAAGCATGTATAGGAGAGCCTTAAATAGCTCCTTTAGTAAATGGAAGGCCGACTAACTACTTCAAATCCTCGAGGGGCATAAGGCAAGGTTGCCCACTGTCCCCCTTCCTATACATTTTGATGGCAGATTCCCTGAGCTGAAAGCTGACAATAGAGAACTTAAATGGGACACTCCCAGGCATCAGGGTGATAAAAGGAACAATACCAATCAATCACACCTTGTTCGCCGGTGACTCTCTTCTTCTGGGAGGTGCCTCCATTAAAATAGCAAGGGCTTTCAACAACGTTATCCAAAGCTTATGTAGAGTTTTCAGAGCTCTAGTCAATAGGAGAAAAGCGATGTGTATGACTCATCAATAGACCAACAAACTATTCTTCAGATTTCTCAAGCCCTCGGCTTCATACGTTACACCTATTGGGACAAAATCAAGTACCTAGGTCTACCTTTAACATTGGGAACCAGCAAGGCCCTCCATTGGATGGAAATTATCAGCAAAATCAAGGCAAAAAATGACTGCGTGGGGCGGCCAATGGCTTACCTCAGCCGGGAAGCTTATCCTTGTAAAATCTGTTCTCTCCTCCCTTCCAATCTATCAGGCTTCATTTCTTTTAGCTCCAAAAATGATCACCGAACAACTATCTAAGCTTATTTGAAATTTCCTATGGTAAGGAGGAAAGGGGAATAAAAAAAAAATCATCTAGTAAGCTGGGACATTGTCAAAAGGCCTATATCAGAAGGCGGACTTTAGGTAAGAGACCCCGGGTTGGCCAATCTAGCTTTGGGAGGAAAGATTCTCTGGAAAACCTTCTCAAATCAACGACATCCAGTAAGTCAAGTTCTAATTAAAAAGTATTTGCATGGGCTCTCTATAAATAATATGGATGAAGGATCTTCCTGCATAGGAACCACTCTATGGAAGCTATGCATTCGAGGTTAGGAGTTCTTTAAAGATTATCTCTACAGAATCCCTGGAAATGGAAAAAGAATTGGGTTGTGGGAAGACAAGATAATGGGCCTTCAACCCCTAAAATCTGCCCCTGAAATTGCAGATTTGTGTGACTGGCTGATTCAGAATGGCATCCTCAAGTTGGCTGATATTTCCTCTTTGGACTCTAGTGGGAAATGGAGAGATTGGGATTTCCATTGCCTCCTTGATAGGTTGCTTCCTCAACTTCACCTCTGTCTAGTTGCGATCTCAGGTTTGGCTCCTGTGCACCTTCATTCAAGGAACAATTGGGGTTGGGGAAAGACTGGAGCTTACTCAACATCTAAGGGCTTTGTAGCTCTCCAAGAACATCATCCACAGATCCACTCCCCTTCGCTTTGGCAACATGTATGGGATCCCTTTGGCCTCGCAAATATTAACTTCTTCTGCTAGATTCTCATGCACGGGAGGGTCCTCACTGGAGATAACTTAGTGAAACATGGAATTATAGGACACAATAGATGCCCTCTCTGATGTTCGACTCAGTAAACAATTGAACATTTGTTCATCGATTGCCCCTTTACTCAAGAAGTATGGTCTCAAGCAATGCTTGGGCTCAATGCTCAAATACTAGTGCAACTCTCAGTGATTAGTCTATTCACTTCCTCGAAAGAGCCCTCCCCTCACGCGTTGAAGAGAAAATCAATGTGGGCCAAAATATGGTATGCAATTCCAAAATACATCTGTTGGGAAGTGTGGTTAGCTAGGAATGAAGCCATCTTCAATAACAGATTACAAACTCCCAATGCAGTGGTTGCCAAAGCCAAAGCACTACTGTTGGAAATCTACGAGAATTGTCCTCATAAGCCAGACAATGCGCTCCTCCTTGAAGAGATCAGCTGGCTCGGTGACTCCCTGAGGCGTGCCAGCAATAAAAAGAATTCCTCTGTGCCCTACCCCAATCTATAGTGGAGGCTTCGAACCCCTGAATTGGATTTCCAAAAGTGGTGGAAAAATTAGGGCAAAGTCACGATATTCTTCGACAGAGCCTCCAAAGGAAACCGGGGGATATCAGGAGCAAGGGGTGTAATCTACTCCTCGGATGGGCACAAAAGAGATAGATTCAGCTGGGGTTTGGGACAGAGCACTAATAACCAGTCGAGATTCTATGACTGCTCAAAGCTTGCCAGCTTGCCCAGGGGAACAGAGGAATAAACCTACAAGTCTTTGGGGATTTGGAAATCTTCATAAAAATACTAAACACAAGTGATCATCTCAGTAACTCAGCACTCAACAAGACTCTTGAGAGACGAAGGAAAGTGTTGTAGAGCTTCACTACCACTTCATTCTACCACATCCTTCGAAGCCTAAATAGGGAAGCCGACACAAGGGCAAACATGGGATGCCTCTTAGCCCAAGGTGCCTTGTCAAAGAACGATGAAGCATCAGAATGGCATCCAGTTACTTAACATAGAATTCCGACCTACGTAAGAACAATCATTGGTGGCATTGAGTCCTTGTTACGCCCTTCTCAGGAAAAGTTGCAGTTACCATGATTGTCTAAAATCTAGCGCAAGCATCATTCTATACTCTTGTAGCACACGCTCTGTGGTAACTACAATATAACATTGGAATCATATTACTATATAGCTTGTTTTTGTGTCTTAGATTATATATTATAGAGATCACATTATTCCATTGATTTGTTATGCCCTAAGACTCGTACATTTTTGTAGAGGCTCGGATCTTCTTTTCTATGGCCTGAATTAATATTCAATGGCTTGTTTTAATGTACAATATGACATCACTTGTATGGCTCGTCCATATCACAGTGGCATTTCTTTCATGACTCAGAACACACTATCCTGTAGCTCGCATGTAGTTATGTGGCTTTTGCATATACTTGTGATGGCATCTCTTAGACTCTTCTATGCTCCAACAACAAAGACAGAACCTTAAATCTTGCTAGTCACTCTCATCGCTCTCACTCATTCAACATATAAGCAATGAGTTAATGCAATTTTTCATGAATAGAGGATACAGAGTGTTGTAGGATTGTCTAAGGGCACAACCAGGTCTCGCCTTATCTTATAAGAGAGAGTTAGAACTAGAAAACATGTTGTCTCCCTTTTCTTTTGTAGGCTTTTGTGCATTGTCCAAGGAATTCTTTGTAACAACGCCAGATTCTAATGTTTAAGCTGGCTTTTCTTTAAATGACCAATGGATCCAATCGGGATCTATTGAGACTGAGTTGCCTGAAATCAATTAGTTGATGCATTATGTAATAATGGTGTTAGGCTCTGGCCCAACCCTTTTCTCTAAGTAAAATTCAACCATTATTGTTAAAAAAAAGAAGCAAGTCTAATCTATGAGACTTTGAAAGTAATATATTATAAAATGAAACAACCAAGAAAGCAATGAAAATGTACTCTAAATGAAAAGTAAATGACATGAACTAAAGTGCAAGAAGCCTAGGAGATTACTGATGTGTGCGTACTAAACTAGAGCTAATCATGATTGTCAACTATAAATTTGAGACTAAGTGATAGAAAAACAATGAAGTAAATGCTTGTAGTTGTTTTTGATCTTTTTTCTCATGCGCTTGACCCGCGGGAAAACAAAGACAAAAAAGTAAAAGGTGAGATAATTTTTATCTAAGAAAATAGAGCATCTAAATAAGACAGAGTAATCTAAGTGCAGAGCATAAAGAAATCAATTCAAAATAATGACAAGCATCTATATTATTGGACTCACACGTCTTCAAGGGGCCCTCCTGAGGGGTATGAGGTACGAGAAACCTAGATCATGAAATTGAAATCTCAAACAACGATTATAACAATGCGATAACAAGAGTTTGTATTTTTTGCAGTGCGTAAACAATGTCTTCTCCAACAAAAGTTTCAAAAATAACAATAACTTCTAAACTGTGTCTCGCTTACAAACAAAGCATTTATATAATGTTTAAAAAAAATAAAATGAGAATTTGTTGCCTAAGAACTAGAATCGAGATTGACATCTCAGTCTTTGAACTAAAATAAGAGTCTTTATGTTATGAAACCAGCTCAAGAAAAGATAGAAAAGATAGATCAACGCCTTAGAATTCAACCTCTTCGAGGGGGCAACCTCCTTTACATTACATAAATGAAC
>APFE030402617.1:144668-155119 GCA_000404065.3 Pinus taeda
CAAGGACCACTTTTCATAAATTTTCAAACTGGATCCATAAACATCAAAAGATCATCAAGTACAAGTAAATCACCCAGTCAACTGCAGTAACCAGATCAACAGTAACAGTAAACTAAACCCAGGACACCTTATCAAAAAATTCAGCCAGCAAAAGGTCTTAATACAGATATGCAGTTTTTCTTTCTCTGGTCTGCGTGCGTACGCACTTCACCTTCTGCTCCCCTGCGTATACCCGCAGAGACCCTTCTGTCGTACCGCGTACCCACGCACTGTTTCTTCAATCACGCTGCGTACTGTTACTGTAGGCACACATCCACAGATACTATCGCGCCGCGTACTGCTACTGTAGCCACGCACCCACAGATGCTATCGCGTCGCGTACCTACGCACCTGCGGCTTCTGAAGCGTCGCGTACTTTCCCTGTGCCTACGCACCTGAACCTCTGTCACGCTGCGTACCCACGCACTGCGCCTTCTTCTGCTCTGTGTACCCACGCACTTCTCCTTCTTCTGCTCTGCGTATTCACGCACTTCTCCTTCTTTTCTGCGTACCCACGCACTTGCACCGTTAATCACCTGCGTACCTCTGATTAGGGCCGAAATGGCAGTCCCCCAGTGTGCCACCGATAGTCAGATGCTCAGATCTAATCATGCGCTCGAGAGATCACCCTTCTTAGATTTGCTTTCAACTTCACTTTTATATAGATCAAGCTTTGAAAAATAACCCAATATTTCAGATCTTAAGATATTCAATTTTCGAAAGATACGTAGCCAAGTGATCTCCTTTGCTTTATATAGGCAAGCTCTTCCTAAAATCATGGATCAATACCATAGATAACCAATACAAGGGGCCCAAAAAACATGGGGCTCAATAATAATAATAATATAAAGCAATACCACGGGGCAAAACCATAGAATCAAGGACGGCGGGCAAAATACCACGGGCCAAATATAAGAAAACCCCACTTGAGCGTGCTTCTCTGCCTTGAAGTAAGTGAACTGGGGGTACGCACCTTCTGAACGGGTGACCTACGTGTGCGGCCGCAGTCCCTTCACGGCGTACCTGCGGGTACGCACCTTTTGAACTATTCTCCTGCGTACTTCTTAATTTCCAACATTTTGAGAGCCTGATCAGTGCATTGCCACTGGAGGGTGTTGCCATCAAGTACAACATCTGTATCATAGAGCCATACCAGAATCATAATGCCAACACGCCCCAAAAAAATTCATAAGTGCACTTTGTTTGGGCGAACAATTTTTTCAGCCAAATTAGTAAAATTAATTCAAACAAACTATTATTGACATTTACATTGTTGTCTACCATTAAAAAAAAAAATTTCCAGAGGTGGAAAAATCGGCAATAAATTTTTTGGCCAAATTATTATTTTTGTCGAATTAACAATCCAGCCAAAATAATAATTCAGCCAAAATAATAATTCAATCGAATTATTATTTTGGACGAATTAATATTTATATATATCACGCCCATGATGTCACAGAAATATTTTCTGCATTGTTATTTTACCATTAGTGTTCGCGACTTTTCTGCACTATTGTTGTTGGAAGAATTTTTCGACAACGTATGTGTTGGCATGAAGGTTATTTTTTATTTTTTGGTTTTCTACTCCAGTTTTTTATGTTGTTTTAAAACTTTTAATTGTTTTTTTGTAGTATTTTTTGGTGTTATTCATCATCGTTGCTGGAGGAATTCCATAACCTTTTCTTCCTCTTGTCAGCCTCCTCATCGTCTTCCTCCTCGACGCCTAGACCAGATATGAAAAATAATTGAATCTTGTTTTATTCAGCATCTAGTTTCAAAGAAATAGTATTATTTTGGAGCTTACCATGGGAAATACCCATTTAAATAGAAATAAACAATAAGTTAAATATCTAACCTCAATAAATTAGACCTTATTTGTGATGTAACCTATAGACTAAAAGATTAGCAATATTGGAAAATTTTCAATTGTTTCACTCTTTTATATAAGCATAATTACAAGGTTCCAAGATTCCCAACTCAAATTTCAAAACTAAAAGTAGCCCTTTATTGTTGATACAAGATTCCATCCATTCGACTATAGATTCAGAGGTCCTACTTACAATTTCAATGGTTGATTTTGAGTGTGGATGAGAAAGTCCAAATCTAGAATCGAATTACAATCAGGATAACAAGATACACATATCGCATTGTTTAGTTATTCTGAAAATGTATTTGGCTATGAAATTGAGTAATGAAATCATTGCATCTCTGCCTCAATTCATTCACTGCTCCCATCCACTCTCACCATTAGTTCAGATTCCACAAAAGCCTGATCTCGAGCCATCAATTTTTTCATGTCAGAATCTTCCTGACATTTTCCTTATGTTATACCATTAATGCGAGTTCAGGTGCACTTAGCAGATGTTTGTTTCTACTTAGGTTGTGTAACAGTAAGCTTCATGGAAATGGAATTAATCCATTTTCTTTTTCTAGGAACTTCTCTATTTTCCATACCAATCCCCTCCAAAGCATTCTATTCATTATTGCAGGTGTGGGTGTGCTTAGCATATGGTTGTTTCTGATAAGGTTGTGTAATAATAAGAGTCATGGAAATGTGTTATGAAACTAGCTCACAAAAATATAGAAAAGATAGTTGAACGCCTTAGAATTCAGCCTCTTCGAGGGGGCAACCACCTTTAAATTACACAAATGAACAATTCTTGGATGATTCAAATGAAAAAACCGCCTTTCTATATATAGGAGTCTAAGGAGTCACAATATAACCCAGTCGACCTAATAATAATAATATAAAGCCACAAAAATAACAATAAAGGGATTCTATGGGGCATAGTAATAACAATATGGGGAAAATAGTGGCACAACAATATTAATAAGGGATACAACTACAATAGTAATGGGAAAATCAGTAGTATTATAGGTACCTAAGATGCCCCTCTCCTTCAAAAAAGTGTTATCCTCAACGCTTGAGTAGTTCTGGATGCTTCTGTATAAAATTCTCATCCTCCCATGTAGAATCCTCAGTGGATAAGTTCTTCCACTCGATGAGATACTCTGAAATTGATCGATTCCGTAGCTGTCAAGTTCTTGTTTCTATGACTGCTTTTGGTTCCAATATAATTTTTCCTTCCTCGTCAAGTTCTGGCAATATTGTTTGAACTAGGAGCTTGTTGCCTATAACCTTCTATAAACATGAAACATGGAAAACTGGGTGCACTCGAGAAGCTACAGGAAGCTCCAATTTGTATGCCATCATACCAATATTTTGCAACACCTTGTATAGACCATAATACTTTGGTGATAATTTATTATCCTTCTTATCTTGCTTGAGGGACATTTGTTTATATGGTTATAGTCGTAGGAATACCCAATCACCTACATCAAAACTTCTTCCACTACGATGTTGATCTACCTGTTTTTACATTCTATTCTGTGCCAACACGAGGTTATCTTTTAAGAGTTGGAGGACTCATTCTTGATGTTCGATTTGATGTTCCAATACTTGAACCTTAGAATTTTCTCTTAAATGTGATGTGATGGATGGTGGCTGAGATCCATAAAGTGCCATAAATGGGGTCATTTTTTTGGTTGTATGGAAATAAGTGTTATACCACCATTCAGCAAGAGGCAACCATTTAATCCATTGTGTTTGTTTATTAGATACAAAGCAACGAAGATGTCCTTCCAAACATTTGTTTACTATCTCAGTTTGCCCATCAGATTGAGGATGATAAGATGAGCTATGAGCTAATTGAGTACCAAGAAAAGAAAATAATCCTGTCCAAAAATTTCTAGTGAAAATGGGATCTCTGTCACTTACAATAATCTTTGGATTTCCATGTAGCTTTTGAATTGTTTCCATAAATGCAGTAGAAACTATACTGGCTTTAAATGGATGTGATAATGCACAAAAGTGTGCATACTTGGTAATTCTGTCAACTACCACCATGATAACACTCTTTCCCTTAGACTTGGGTAAACCTGTGATAATCCATTGAAACCTCCTCCCAACGTTGACTTGGAATGGATAAAGGTTGTAATAGACCCATGGTCTTAATTGTTTCCACTTTATTTTGTTGGAAAACCAAACATTCTGCCACAAACTTTTGAATATCCGATTTAATGCCTTCCCAAAAAAATTCGTTCTTAACCCTATGGTAAGTTTTTAAAAATCCCGAGTGCCCTCCTAAGGGAGAAGTGTGCAACTCCATAAGAACCTTTTGTTTGAGTTGGGAATTATTATAGAGGTGTAAGTGATATTTGTACCATAACGAATCATTTTTCCAGCTAAATGTATAAGATGTATTGGAATTTTGTTGTAACTTTCGAATAACTGCCCACAATTCTTCATCATTCTTCCATTCTTCCCTTGCTTCATTTATCCAATCTAGCTGGATAATAGAAATGGCACACAACAATGCTTCCACATCCTCATCCTTTCTTGAGAGTGCATCTGCCACCACATTTTTCTTCCCTTTTTTATAGATGATTTCAAAGTCATAACCCAACTTCTTTGTGACCCACTTTTGTTGCTCTTCAGAGGATAATATTTGTTCTAAAATGTATTTAAGGCTATCATGATCCGTTTTTACTTTGAAGTGTCTTCCCATTATGTAGGGTCACCATTTCTTGAGTGCATGTAGTATTGCCAACATTTCCTTCTCATAAATAGATTTGGGTAAAAAATTTCCCTTACTTGGACGTCTTTCAAAAGCAATGGGTCTTTTACCTTGCATTAGAACAACACCAATTCCATTTCCTGAAGCATCACATTCCACAATAAAGGTTTTTGTGAAGTCTGGTGTAGCTAAGACTGGTGTTTGGCACATTGCCTCTTTAAGATGTTTGAAGGCCTTCATTGCTTCTGGAGTCCATGAAAATGCATCTTTCTTCAATAATGTTGTTAGAGGTGCTAATATTCTCCCATAATTCTTAACAAACTTGCAATAATACCATGTCAACCCGAGAAATCCTTGCAGATGCTTTATGGATGTGGGGATTTTCCATTCCTTAATGGCTTCAATTTTTCTAGGGTCTACCTTAACTCCTTCATCAGATACAATATGACCCAGATATTCCACCTCTTGTACTCCAAAGAAACATTTGGATCTTTTGCATATAATTGTTTCTCCTCCAATAGTTGTAGCACCCTATCAACATGTTCAACATGATCCTTCCAAGACTTGCTGTAGATTAGTATATCATCAAAAAATACTAACACAAAGTTTCTAAGGAAGGGTTTGAAACTGGAATTCATCAAACATTGAAAAGTAGAAGGTGCATTGGTAAGGCCAAAAGGCATGACCAAAAATTAATAATGACACTCATGAGTTCTAAATGCTGCTTTTAGAATGTCTTCAGTCTTCATTCTGATTTGATGATATCCTGAACGAAGATCCAACTTGGTGAAGTAAACTGATCCATGTAATTCATCTAGTAATTCATCAATGACAGGAATGGGAAACTTATCTTTAATAGTGAGCTTGTTGAGCTCCATATAATCTAGACACATACGCCATGATCCATCCTTCTTGTGCACCAATAATACTGGAGCATGTTAGCTTCCTGATGCAGCAGGTTATTCATTTTTCATGATTGGCATTTTACAGGCCAAATATGTCGTACTTTGCTTGCTACAATGCTCCATATTTTCTTAACAGTCTCCAAGTGAAGAAGGCTACTTCAAGTTCATCCAATTTCCTTCAAATTTTGTAAAGTTATCTCGTTTTCGCTATTTTTCAGTTAAAGGGAGGTCCAAACAGTTTAATCTTGGTCTCCCTAGGTTTGAATTTCCTGTTTTAGAATGTAGAGATTGTAAATTTGTCCAAACAGTTTAATCTTGGCAGATTCTTAGATAGGTAGAGAAGCAGAGGAGCCCAACGGCTTAATCTGGGCTCTAGAAGAAATAAGGGTAGTATGTAGATAGGAAAGCATCAAAAGAAAAATGAATGACGGGTTGCAAGTCTAAGTGCACCCCCCAACAAAAGAGGAAAAAATGCTAGGTAAGTAGGCTGGGTAGGTAGTTCTGAGGTTGTTGAATTGCTGACCAGTTCCAGGTTTTTAGGTGTCATATCATTCAGGACATAATCAGCAAGGATTTGTATGCAAAAAAGCTCAAAAGAGGTATAACTGACCCCCCTTCTCTGTTCTCCCCAATCATTAACTAACTTCCCCAAAAGAGGTCAAGATCTGCTTGACACCTCTTAAGTTCCATCATCTTCATAACACTGGCTTGAGTAAAGATCTGCTTTACTCAAAGCTGTTCCATATTTTCTCCTAAAGTATGGTCCTACCCCCTTGTAACAGCCTAAGCTCTCCCGAACTTAGCGCTTCCTTACCATCTCCATATTAACCACTAACATTATTATTTTGTTCCCTATTCTTCCCATCCCCTTATTAATATTAAGTAAAATCCCCCTACGTAATATCCCTCCCCCTGGTTGAAAAATAACCATAAGTACTCCCGAGAATTGCTCAGTTTATCTGAAACTCAACAAGAACCCTTGACCTCCAAAACCACCCCCCATATACAATGGACTCCTTCCAAAGTATAAAATCCCTATGAGGAAATCGGACCCCTTCCGAAACCTCAAATTCCCTTCACACCCACTTACTTGCTCTTTCCTCCCAAAACTTACAACCTCAAAGCCATATCGGATCGCAACATCGCAGTTTCATCTCCATGCAGGTCATTCACCCCTCCGTCTCCGCCGATGCGATATTCCGATATCGCTGATCAGCGATCACAAGCGCCGAGTGTCCGACTCAGTCACCCCTCCTTTCCCCGCTGATGCGATATTGCGATATCGCCGATCGGCAGTCGCAAGTGCCGAGTGTCCAACCCAAGTACCCCCGTTCCCCGCCGATGCGATATCGCGATATCGCATCAGAGTTTCTTCATCACATTACCTTCAGCACTTCACCACGTCGCTCTGTACCAGGGACCCACAGCTGACGTCATCCACCGTACAGCCGATGCCATACTTACGTCAGCAGCCAGAAAGCCGAAAACTTCGTGTATGAAGAAAAATCGCACTTCGGAGCTCCAGATCAAGAAACAGAGGCAGTTTCCGATGCGCGATTAGCGCAAAGCGCTAATCGCACATCGCTATGGGAAATAGGCCATTTCGAGGAATCTTTAGGGAATCTGCTGATTTCTTAGCCCATTGCGCGCCGAAAAAGCCCGAAAATCGCTCGATCATGCCAAAAGGATCCCGTTTAAAGACAACAGCAGATCAATCACAGAGTTTAAAGTGTATCAGATCAAATCATTAGGCATCAAGCATGTCAAAGAGTATCAGTCGACGGCGGGAGCCATCAATGTAGTGGAAAAGAGTATCAGCGAATATCTTGAGCAGCGGCATGAAGCAGGAGAAAATTTAATATCTTCGAGCAGAGTCATAGAAAGAGGGCGAAACTATTTGAAGCTCTCAAGTCATAATTATTGCACATTCAATTCACACCAGAGCCGAACTGCAGTTCCCAAAGCACAATCACTCCAGCAGCACCACATCTGGTCCCCAAGGGCCACCTCGTCACCTGTTCCGATCCAGCTGCCCCGAGCGCAGCCAAAAAGATTTACTTGCATTGAATTCCAGCAACACTTAGATTTTTTAAGAGTTCTAAGCAGACTTGTCGAGGTCACTTGTAATGATGTCTTTTGATATTTTGCTTATAAATACCACCCTGAGCAATGTTGTGAGGGGTTGGTTGGTTGGTAGTAGTTGTTGGTCAGTCTTCTTTCCAGCATTTTCTCCGAGCAGAGACTCGCACTGTAACTGTCATAATTTCCATAATCAAAGATTGTTGAAAGCATGGATTGCCAAACTACTTGATGTTTTCTCTTGGCCAAGGAATGATCACGCAATTCCTGTGCTTCTACATGATCCAATAAGTGTTCCTCTCCTCTGTTTAATTTTATGTTTTTTACCACCTTTTCCGCCTTTCTAAATTGCGGGAAAAAAAATAGCTTAAGATTTGTTTCATTACACGTTAAGTTCAATTTCTGCGTTTTTAAATGTTTTCTTCATAAACAGTTATGAGCTTGTATTCTTAAATGATCTGGTTTACGTTGTTTCTTTCACATATGAGTGCATGTCTTAGGAATTCTTAACTGCTCCTGGATCCCATTCATCCATTTCTCCCCTTTGTTAGCATGATGAAATGATTCTCCTTTGCCTTTCATCCTTGATGTTCACTCCATACTTTCAGCAAACAGAAAATTGTATCCTATGTGGCTATCCTGCTTCGTATCCCCTTGTGACCAAGAAAACGCTCGCAAGCCTCAATCTGTGACTCCATGCCCAATGGTTCAAAACTTATCACACCTTACTGTGCCTCTTTGTTCGAGAATCCTACCTTCTTTCCAATCACAATCAACACTCCCTTGAAGTCAGAAAGCTAGCCTAAAAGTATCAACAAAGGTTGAATTAAAAGGAGAGAGCCCTCTTCGATTGCAGGTGGGCTAGAACCTGCAATCAGAAGATTGGTTTGTGGTTACCTCGGCCGTATCCCTATTAGGAGCCTAGGGACAATCTGAGTGATAACATAATGGCGACTCAACTAGGGAACCTCCTCAGATAAATCAATGCAACCAGTCTGTAGCCCTATCGAGGAAGAAACGGACTTGTAAAAGCCTGGACCGACTTGTATCTACGTACTCCATTGGGAATTCAAGCGCTCTGTTCATCTTTAAGCCCCACTGGAGGAAGTGCTGCTGTTCTTCAAAGCTTGTCATGCTTAGTTCTGATCTTCGATGGTGGACAGAGATCAGGCACTTCAGAGTCTAGGCATCCACCTGGCGACTCCACTTCAATTTCAATCAAAGGCTCCATTGAGGAACGAACCAAATGTTATAGCCAAGACCTTCATGTATTAACAATAAGAGAGAATGACTAAATCCTGGGAGGAACTTCCATTTGATGAAGCTTTAGATGAATGCAAAGAAAGTTTATAAGAGTTTGAGCTTAATGAAGAATTTTTCAGAGCGGTATTGTCAAAAATACCAGGCGGTCGGAATAAACTTTTCCTTGAGTTGGTTGTGGAAAAATATGAGAATGAAATTGAACTCTTGGGAGCTCAGAGATAGTCTTATGATTTCTGCAACCCTCAAGAGTTTTACCAAAATCTTCCTCCTCCAGTTCACAAGGAAATAGTGTTGTCTCCTGAATTATAGTTTGAGTATGATCTGGGTTCCAAGGGAAAGACAGAAGGATCAGCTGCTAGGCTCATTACCAAAGATGCAGCTACTTCATCTGACCCAAAGAAACCGGAATCATGTCGAAGTCTCCATTCCCCTATTCAGGAGGAAACACTGTTGCCTGAGGACCTGCAGATTCTGTATGATCTGAGTTCCAAGGGAAAGACAAAAGGATCAGCTGTTAAGCTCATTACCGAAAATGAAACTGCTTCGTCTAACCTAAAGGATCCTGAATCATGCCGAAGTATCCCATCCCCAACTCAGGAGGAGATGCTACTACTTGCTAATTCACAAACTCTGCATGATTCTATTGACAAGACAGAGACAGAACGGTCGATTGCCAGGCTTACCACCGAGGACGCAGCCGCTCCGTCTTACCAAGAAGAATCAGAAGAAGTTCTCTCATAGGGTAAGTTTATTGATCCCATTGCAGACTACATGGAACTTCGGCTTAACCCAATTTTGTTAACGTGTTTTCTTAGTGAAGACCACATACTACAACAGCAAGTGGTAGATGCCACAATTTTGCTTATAAAAGCGTATACCCGAATGATTCTTTTACGTTCAGAAACTATTAGTCAGCAAGTTCATCTCATTTCACAGTTGCTTAAATGGCTGCACTGGTTGTTTGATTTCACCTAACGAAAAAGTAACTGCTAGTTAGGGTAGGTAGGTAGAAGGAATAAAGCGGTCGGAGAAAACAATTTTTGCAGAAGACAGCAACAAACTAAAAACCAAGGCGTTCTGGCCTGCTGTTCTTGACTTCTCACAAGGAGAAGCCATCCCCGAGTGGAGCCACTGTTAGCTTCCTGCTACAGTAGGTTATTCATTTTTCATGATTGGCATTTTACAGACCAAATATGTCGTACTTTGCTTGCTGCAATGCTCCATATTTGCTTAACAGTCTCCAAGTGAAGAAGGCTACTTCAAGTTCATCCAATTGCCTTCAAATTTTGTAAAGTTATCGCAGTATCACTATTTTTCAGTTAAAGGGAGGTCCAAACAGTTTAATCTTGGTCTCCCTAGGTTTGAATTTCCTATTTTAGAATGTAGAGATTGTAAATCTATCCAAACAGTTTAATCTTGGCAGATTCTTAGATAGGTAGAGAAGCAGAGGAGCCCAACAGCTTAATTTGGGCTCTAGAAGAAATAAGGGTAATGTAGATAGGAAAGCATGAAAAGAAAAATGAATGACGGGTTTGCAAGTCTAAGTGCACCCCCAAACAAAAGAAGAAAAAATGCTAGGTAAGTAGGC
>APFE030402617.1:155129-189591 GCA_000404065.3 Pinus taeda
TGTTTTAGAATATAGAGATTGTAAATCTGTCCAAACAGTTTAATCTTGGCAGATTCTTAGATAGGTAGAGAAGCAGAGGAGCCCAACAGCTTAATCTGGGCTCTGGAAGAAATAAAGGTAGTATGTAGATAGGAAAGCATCAAAAGAAAAAATGAATGACGGGTTTGCAAGTCTAAGTGCACCCCCAAACAAAGAAGAAAAAATGCTAGGTAAGTAGGCTGGGTAGGTAGTTCTGAGGTTGTTGAATCCTAAATTGCTGACCAGTTCCAGGTTTTCAGGTGTCATATCATTCAGGACACAATCAGCAAGAAATTGTATGCAAGAAGTTCAAAAGAGGTATAACTGACTTCCCTTCTCTGTTTTTCCCCAATCATTAACTAACTTCCCCACAAGAGGTCAAGATCTGCTTGACACCCCTTAAGTTCCATCATCTTCATAACACTGGCTTGAGTAAAGATCTGCTTTACTCAAAGTTGTTCCATATCTTCTCTTAAAGTATGGTCCTACCCCCTTGTAACAGCCTAAGCTCTCCTGAACTTAGCGCTTTCTTACCATCTCCATATTAACCACTAACATTATTATTTAGCTCCCTATTCTTCCCATCCCCTTATTAATATTAAGTAAAATCCCCCTACGTAATATCCCTCCCCCTGGTTGAAAAATAACCATAAGTACTCCCAGGAATTGCTCAGTTTATCTGAAACTCAACAAGAACCCTTGACCTCCAAAACCACCCCGCAGATACAATGGACTCCTTCCAAAGTATAAAATCCCTCTGAGGAAATCGGACCCCTTCCGAAACCTCAAATTCCCTTCACACCCACTTACTTGCTCTTTCCTCCCAAAACTTACAACCTCAAAGCCATATCACATCGCAACATCGCACTTTCATCTCCATGCAGGTCATTCACCCCTCCATCTCCGCCGATGCGATATTGCGATATCGCCGAACGGCGGTCACAAGCGCCGAGTGTCCGACTCATTCACCCCTCCCTTCCCTGCCGATGAGATATTATGATATTGCCGATCGGCAGTCGCAAGCGCCGAGTGTCCAACCCAAGTCCCCCCGTTCCCCGCCGATGCGATATCGCGATATCGCATCGGAGTTTCTTCATCACATTACCTTCAGCACTTCACCACATTGCTCTATACCAGGGACCCACAGCTGACGTCATCCGCCGTACAGCCGACGCCATGCTTACGTCAGCAGCCAAAAAGCCAAAAAGTTCGCGCAAGAAGAAAAATCGCACTTCGGAGCTCCAAATCAAGAAACAGAGGTAGTTTCCGATGCACGATTAGCATGAAGCGCTAATCGTGCATCGCTACGGGAAATAGGCCATTTCAAGGAATCTTCAGGGAATCTGCTGATTTCTTAGCCCATTGCACGCCGAAAAAGCCCGAAAATCGCCCGATCGTGCCAAAAGGATTCCGTTTAAAGACAACAGTAGATCAATCACAGAGTTTAAAGTGTATCAGATCAAATCATTAGGCATCAAGCGTGTCAAAGAGTATTAGTCAATGGCGGGAGCCATTAATGTAGCGGCAAAGAGTATCAGCGAATATCTTGAGCAGCGGCCCGAAGCAGGAGAACATTTAATATCTTCCAGCAGAGTCATAGAAAGAGGGCGAAACTATTTGAAGCTCTCAAGTCGTAATTATTGCACATTCAATTCACACCAGAGCCGAACTGCAGTTCCCGAAGCACAATCACTCCAGCAGCACCGCATCTGGTCCCCAAGGGCCACCTCGTCACCTGTTCCGATCCAGCTTCCCCCAGCGTAGCCAAAAAGATTTACTTGCATTGAATTCTAGCAACACTTAGATTTTTGAAGAGTTCTAAGCAGACCTGTCGAGGTTACTTGTAATGATGTCTTTCCGATATTTTGCTTATAAATACCACCCTGAGCAATGTTGTGATGGGTTGGTTGGTTGGTAGTAGTTGTTGGTCAGTCTTCTTTCCAGCATTTTCTCCAAGCAGAGACTCGCACTGTAACTGTCATAATTTCCATAATCAAAGATTGCTGAAAGCATGGATTGCGAAACTACTTGATGTTTTCTCTTGGCCAAGGAATGATCACGAAATTCCTGTGCTTATACATGATCCAATAAGTGTTCCTCTCCTCTGTTTAATTTTATGTTTTTTACCACCTTTTCTGCGTTAAATGATCTGGTTTACGCTGTTTGTTTCACATATGAGTGCATTTCTTAGGAATTCTTAACTGCTCCTGGATCCCATCCATCCCTTTCTCCCCTTTGTCAGCACAATGAAATGATTCTCCTTTGTCTTTCATCCCTGATGTTCACTCCGTACTTTCAACAGACAAAAAATTGTATCCTGTGTGGCTATCTCGCTCTGTATCCCCTTGTGACCAAGAAAACGCTCGAAAGCCTCAATCTGTGACTCCATGCCCAATGGTTCGAAACTTATCACACCTTACCGTGCCTCTTTGTTCGAGAATCCTACCTTCTTTCCAATCACAATCAACACTCCCTTGAAGTCAGAAAGCTAGCCTAAAATCGTCAACAAAGGTTGAATTAAAAGGAGAGAGCCCTCTCCAATTGTAGGTGGGATAGAACCTGCAATCAGAAGATTGGTTTGTGGTTACCTCGGCCGTATCCCTATTAGGAGCCTAGGGACAACCTGAGTGATAACAGAGTAGAGAAAGAAATTTCACTAGGTTGAATTATACTAGCCTCTAGCATTTCTACAACCATATGTTCAATTCACTCTTTTGGGCATAGGGATATCTGTACGACCTGATGTTTGGAGGAACACTTCCTAGAATCAGATGAATAGCATGATCATGATCATGAATAGGTGGGAGACCTTTGGGAGTCTCAAATACCTTGGAATAATTGTCCAAGACTTTTTGGAGATCTGGAGTAATAGATGATTCCGATGTGGAAACATCTAGCAAACATAATTGTCCAATTACACCTCTTTGTTGCTTTTTTAGAAGTTTTGTCATACCGTTAGAGATGATTATCTTTCTTAGTTTCCCTGCAATACCCCTTAATTAAACTTCCTTTCCTTCTGCAGAAAATTTCATGAAAAGTTCTTGAAAATTAAAAGCTATTGTACCCAAGGATTGTAGCCATTGGACTCCTATTACAACGTCAACACCTCCCATTGGAATGGAAAGCATTGTGCTAGTCAATACATATTCTCCCATGGATAACGTGATATTATGGCACTTTCCAGAGAAATTTATCGTTCCTCCATTTGCAATCATCACTTGACATTCTAGTGCTGGATATAGGAAGCAACTCAATTCTTTTGCTATCTTATAATGAATAAAATTGTGGGTGCTTCTTGAATCAATCAACACTATTACCTTTTTCTTCTTGATTTGTCCTTTTAACTTGATGGTTTGAGGAGTAGTAATTCCATCCAATGCATTACAAGATATGGTCGGCTTCATTTCTTCTTTATCTAGCCTTTGTTCCTAGAGTATATCCTCTTCTTTTTACCTTTCGTGCTCCTTTTCTTCTTCTTCTTGACAATCTATGTAGAATAATTTCTTCTCAGCACACCTATGACCTTTAGTGTATTTGCTATCACAACCATAACAAAGCCCTTTTGCTCTTTTCCAATTGTTATGGTGTCAACCTTATAGATTGTGGAAGACTAGGGGCAACAACAGTTCCATCTTTATAGTTGTGCATGGTATGCTTCTTGGTTGCCATAATTGTGCTTTCCATTTTTCTTACTAACCTGAATGCCTTCTCTAATGATTCAGGTTCCCAAAGGTGAACATCATGTTAAATATTATCCTCTAAAGTCACTATGAACACATCAATCCTATGCTCCTCTAGAATATTTTTTACCCTTATGTTCTATTTTTGGAACTCCTCAATGTGCTCCATTATTGAACCCTTTTGTTTGAGACTTATCAATTGGCTAAAAAAAGTGTTGCTTTTTGTATCCTCATAATGTGCTATCAATTCTTCCGTAAAAATTGCACAAGTGATAAATTGTTTACGAGAGCAAAGCCATTGATACCATACAAACTGATTTGGTTCCAAATATAAAGTTGCCATACGTACCTTTTGTGTGTTTTGCACTTTATTGAGATTGAAAAATTGCTCCATCTGTAATATCCATGTTGCGGGGTCCTTGCTATCAAAATTCCTCATATCGATTTTTGGAATATGGTGGGTCTTCGATCCAACATTAGAGTCTATGGAATCATGATTAACATTTCTTTTGTTCTCATCATGAGTTTCCTTTACTACCCTTTCACCTTTAGTGGCCCTTTCTTGTAGCAACTTATTCATATTTATCTTCAATTCTTCCATGTCTGTCTTCAAATCTATCTTCAAATCGTCCATCTTAGCTTCCACGTCATTCATCTTAGCTTCTACACCTTTCTTTAAACAATCCATCTTAGATTCTGTTCTTTTTTGTGCAAGTGACACTTGTTGCACTTGGTCTCGTAATTTTGATATATCATGTTGCATTTCTTCCTCTTCTTCATGAGTCATGCTAGAGCTTTCAGGTCGCCTACTAGGTGTTTCTATTTTATTTCTTCGGGGCATCAATTACTGATAATAATGCTTCACTATGCCCTTTGAATTCCTTCAAAATAATTTTTCAAACCAAGCTTAAGCAAACATTTAAAAAAATATACACACATTTTTTTCACTTTGTAGGAGCTCGATATTGCCTCTGATTTATCTCTGTAATTTCGGATCATCCAGTTCTGAAATTGCGACCTGCGGTAACCCTCTATGTCCTCTTTCTAATGCCACCAGTCTGACCCCAATTGGATTCTCCAATGAAGATTTATGCCAAATCTCCCACAGTGACCTAATTATAGACTAATTCAGTAGAGGGAACTTGTACGACATGCCAAGTGTCCATGTTTTGACCTTTGGCCCTGAAAAATATATGCAAGAAACTACAGTCCGTCCTCTTTCTATACCTTCTTACAAAATTTCAATCTGATGCTCAGAGAGAAAATTGTGACGATTTTCCCCAGGTCACCTGTTTTGAATGTAATTCAGGATTATGCAAAAGGACCACATCCTCAGATCATACCTCCGCAAATATAGCGCAAAAAGCTCTGAAATTCGGACCCGAGCTTTAGAGCGATGTCTTCTTAAATGGGTTTTTTTTTCGACTTCTGAAACTTCGCAGAAAAAAAGTTATAGCGAGAATGCCACAATGACCTGTTTGGAGCAGCGAAACCCTAGAATCCAAAGCTCTGATACCAAATGTTATGAAACAAGCTCAAGAAAAGATAGAAAAGATAGATCAACGCCTTAGAATTCAGCCTCTTCGAGGGGGAAACCTCCTTTACATTACATAAATGAACAATTCTTGGATGATAGAAATGATAAAACCTCCTTTCTATATATAGGAGTCTAAGGAGTCACAATATAACCCAGCCGACCTAACAATAATAATATAAAGCCACAAAAATAACAATAGAGGGATTCTATGGGGCACAACAATATTAATAAGGGGTACAACTACAATAGGGGTAATCACTAGTATTATAGGGACCCAACACTTTCTTCTCATGATTCACTACTAAAGGAGTGAATTGTGAGAAGACACATCGTCACACATCATTAGTCTTCAATATTATCTTCAAACCTCGCTCACTTGATGATAACGCTGGTTCGCTTGATTGTAGAACTAACTCCCTCAATATTTTGTGTATTACAAGTGCACCATGGTTGCTTTGATGGTAGGTTTGACTTAAGAGTTGCATTGAACCTATGATCTTCCACATCTGGCCAATAGGTGGATTTCCATCTTGAATACATGTGGCTACTTCTCATGTACTCTAATTGATTTTTAATATTCAAGAACCTATAGAACCTTGGATCTAGTTGCAAAAATTGCACAATTCAGTAGCTATTGTCTAGTTAAACCAATTCACAAAGTAAAACATATAGACTTGAGTTGATAATGGACATTTACCTTATTTGTATGTCTCATATGACTCTTAACCCATGGAGAAGATGAAACAGAATGGAAATAAGTGACCAAATAAGTGAAAAAGGAAAAAAAAACTATAAAAAAGAGGATACATTTGAAGGCTCAATAAACCCCCCCCTCCTTTCTTCGTATGTCATAGGGGGAGCCCCCCCCATAATCCACAAGGATTGTAGGATTCCAATAGGGATTCTCTGACATCCAATAAATCTAGCAGAACCTCGAGATCGAACTAAGAGTGTGGATCCCCCCCAGCCTCCCTTCGACTAACATCATAGGAGGAGGCCCCCACAATTCACCAAGGCATGGATCTATGTTGTTTGATCACAAAAATAGAATCCCAAGGGTCTACTCTAAGTGGAGGCTCTTAGTCATCACTAAGGTCATTTTAAACGTGCAACGCAAAGTCCAAGCACCTTCGAGGCCGAGGTTAGTTACTAGTGGTTGAATGCAAAATGGGAGCGTCTTGTCCCAAGCCCATAGTCACGTGAGCGAAGTCCCCACGAGGGGTTAGAGCATCTGAGCATTAATATATCGAGCCAACTAAAGGGACGAGTTTGTCCCACCACATTCTGACACAAATCACCCATTAGCGCAAAGTCACAGAAGGATCAAGCAGAATTCAAGGCCCCATAGTGAAGTGAAGCCCTGACTATGTCACCGAGTTAGGGCTTGAAGGTGGTATAAGTGGAACCACCAAAAGGTTCAGGTGGAATAATTTGGGGCACCTCCACCACTGTTGCATCACAATATGTCAATATTAATAAATTAACATGCACAAACTCCACCCCCTCTCATAGATATCATATGTTAAATGACAAAATGATTGTTATAGGGGTATTAAGGGTGTTAAATTCATTTTTATCTTAAAAAATCAATTTTATCAATTTAAAATTATAGTTTTAAGATTATTTGATTTGTTTTTTTAATAATAATTAGAATATCAATACAATCCATAAAAAATTTGAACCTAAATAATAGGAAAAAAATTATTCACCAAACTACTCAAACTAAAATCTTTTAACTTATTTTTAATTAATTAAAAATACAATATAACTTTAGTTGAAGATTGAATTTCAAATTAGATCATTACTTACAAATTTCTTTAATCTTGATAATAAGAGCAAACAATAATTATTTTCCATTAAAAAAATTAATACTTTTCAGTGCAAAATCTGTCCATACTCTTTTTAGTATGATGGTACAAAGACAGACTGCCCATGCTTATGATGTCATGAAATTATATATAAATGCTTATGATGTCATGAAATTATATATAAATGTATAAAGACAAACTAGGAATAATGTATGATTGTACCAAGAAGTCCACAAGCATGCTTCAATTGGTAATGACTTTCCCGTTTGAAGAAAGATACAAACAAAGATTAAATTTTATCGAAGTTAGGACATATTTTTAACATCGAAGGTTATAAGTCAAATAATTTAGTATAGATTATTTAAATTTTGGATTTATTACGCATGCCGAGATAAAATAAAATATTGTAAAATGTAAATATTTTTTTTGGGGTAAGTAGATAAAATTTTGTAAGATTTAAATATTTTTTTAGTTTAAAATTTGAAAAATGTTTGTATTTCTAGAATTTTAATTTTTTTTATTTCTTGGTAAATTTTTAATTAAAATGGATTCTTGAGATAGTTTTTAATAGTATTATTTATATTATATAAATTTCACATTTCTATGTATAAAAAAAATTATTTTTAATTTTATTAAAACTTTGATTTAAATTTCTATGAATATTTACATAATATTTTAAGTAATCCCGAGGATAGAGGGTTTAGATATATTGTCAAAAGTAATTTATAACTTTTTTACTTTTAGATTTGATTAAAAAAAGTTATAAAATTAAATTAAAATAAATATTTATAAAATATTTTGATTGTGAAATGACTTACGGTTTTTGGACACGTGGTATTGATAAGCCATGCCACAATATGGGAACATAGTACTGTGACAAAGCTTATTTACAAGTTAATAACATCCATGGTAAAGTGGGGGTGAATGTCCATGGTTAAGAATCTTGTTATATTGTAAGTTTATTGTAAGTATTAAGTTGACAATATTTTTCTTTTCTGGAAGAGAACTGTGTATAATAGTTAGTTCGTCTAGTGGAACTCCACCCATCATTAGGGGCTAGTAAGCTATGTGATGTATGTGCTAGTGCCAAAGAGTCCTTTAAATAGATAATTAAGCTATGTGATGTATGGGCGAGTGCCAAAGAATCCTTTAAATAGATAACTCCACTCATCTTTAGGGACTAGTAAGCTATGTGATGTATAAGCTAGTGCCAGAGAGTCCTTTAAATAGATAATTCTACTAAGTAACCGTTTGAGATTGTTATAAATTAATTAAATGATCATTAGATGACTGCTAGAGAGGAGAAATTAATTAATAGATAATTAATTGATGACTGTAATAAAGGGTCAAAATGTAACTCTCTCAATAATTTCTTTCTCCCCCACCCTTCCCTTTGTTTTTACTTTTCTGTGCTTTATTTCTATCTATCCGTTGGAATCACAGGTTGGAAACCAATTCAATTGTATATTATTAAGAATGATATAAAGAATGATGTACATAGTACATATAAATACAATATGTAAACTGTTGATTCAATTTCCTAAGTTTCTTGAACTTCAATAACTAATCACCATAACACACACTAAACCAAACTATAATCCTGAGGATTAGGTGTCTAAGATTCCCCCCTTAATCCGAAGGGATGTATCAAAGTCCAAGAATGAGAGCTAAAAATGAAAAAATGCATCTCAGTCAACAGTTGAATGTCTCTCAGAAATGGTATTCAAGGATGACCACAAACTAAGGATGGTGGTTTTTAATAGAAAACCACAAACGATACCAAAATGCGGGAGAACTCAAAGGTCTCAACCAATGATGGTTCAAAGATGACCGCCAATTATGGAACTATCATAACAGTTCCTTAAACAAACCAACTTTCGAACTATCAAAGCAATTCCTAGAACAATTCCTATTATGGCATCTTTTGCTAGTGGAAGTGTTCCTTCACAAAACTCAACATGCCAAAATCATGCAATCATTCTCATAGAGCAAAAATAACTCTGTCTACAACTCTGAATCTGATTTCTGAACTTTGACTCTAGGCTATATTAGTGCAACTCTGATTATCTCTGACTCAAGCTCGCTTGATAAATCTTCAAACCTGTAGAAGACCATCAATTCCTCCCCTTCGTTGTGTCAGATACATGGCAAAAAGATTAATTACTTTTCACTGCAAGACTCATTAATATGCTAGAATAAACAATGTGGGACCTGTAAATATTCTTGGCAGTTTTAGACTAATCCCAAGAAACAATCCATTTAAAACTATTTTTCTCCCTTATTTTAGTTTTATCCTTGAAACATCCGTTTGAATGATGATTCTTCTTTCCACAATGTTTACAAGGATGAAAAACATTATAGTGATTTTCCTCATGTCCAACTCTGTCATAATATTAGCATCTAACAATTTGTTGTGGGACAACATTATTCAGAAATCCAACACTACAAAATTGTATAGGCTTTGAAAAATCAAGAACGTGAAAACAAATATCCTTATTATATCCCACACCAGTTTTATTTTTGTTGTGCACAAATTCTTCCCAAGGTCTTATAAAGGTTTTGGGAACAACAGGTTTCATATATATATGCAAATGACCCTTGCATACACTTTCTTTGTTGGTGCATGGAACTGTTACATTATCATTTTCCAACTGTTGATCAGTCTCTGGCTGTTGATCAATTTATAAGTCATGCTCAAACAAGTTGTTCTGAACAAAAACAGGTTCAAAATTAGAATTTATATTTAGTTGTTGTAGTTCATCCTTTTGTAATAATGACTCCATTTGGAGAAATTCAAATGTCTTCTATACATCATGTAGATCAGATTTAATATCATCAAGAATAAATTAGTTGATATTTACTGTGTCATCAACATTAGTTTGTATTAGAGTATCCAATGACTCTAATACTTTATCTTGGTCAAACTAAGGGTGTTAGCTTCAACAAAAAATGCACCCATTTTACAATGCAAATTCAACAAGTAAAAGCTAACCAATACTAGATGCTCAAAGCAACAAACGTTCACCCATAAAACATACAATAATCATAAGAATCATTTGCATTGTGTAATCTCCAGATCAACAAAAACTTTCACAACATATTGCTCAAAGTCAACAAGATTCTTCATAAAACCTTTACCAATACCAGTGTATCCCAAAAAATAGTATAGCAACAAGGATATCAACAATCCTCCACAAAATTGACAATGAACGAAGGCCGGATTAGTCATACACAATTTCACCATTTTATTAAATGGTTAATGGAGTTCACAATTAGATATTTAACAATGTTTCTGATTGTTTCAAACATGAGAAAAATTCTTCTAGAGTATCTTTAATGCCATAAAAAATGATTAAATCAAGCATACATGATGTTACCAGTGACTTCCCGATTCCTTAGATCTTGTCTACACGACTACAATTCTTTGAGCCCCAGGTGATCGATACTTGGAGATTCTTGTTGGTCGATTCCCCAAAACAAAAGCCAGAGGTTTGCATGAACAACTGCATACACAACAATTCTATGTTTGCAACAGAAACTGGTCACGCATTCACTAGAGGTTGAAGGGATTTCACCACAATTTATGAATGTGGCCACACTACTCTATGCCATGATCCAAAAACATTGATTCGTAAATAGGAAGATGGCCGATTCAAACAACAAAATGACCACGTTCATTCGAATATCACATAACATGACATGTGGACTACACTGGATTTCCAAGAATTAGGTGAAGGTCACAAAGTAGTATTATCTACATGTGGAACAATCTTGTCATCTTTGACCACAACCTCCATCACAAATGAATTCACAAAACTCCAACTGTTCAGTCAATAAAAATAAATAGTTGCACTGACCTCCTCGGTCTCAACACATTATGCTTTTCTTTCCAACATTCTTACAGATGTTCTTCTAAAACATTGGATATGCCACAGGTGTCGAAGGAAATACATTTCCAAGATTGGATTTGGGCAACAAAAGAAGAAATTGTAATTGTTCCAAGGATGTTACTGTCCTATGAATAATGAAAAGGTTTATCACTTTCAATTGACGACTAACTAATAATAGACTGATTTGTTTTCAAGCGCTGTTTGTATTGTTCATAGACGCTAAGTGAAAATCATATGCGCTCGTAGAGCTGGCATGTATCCGAAGCGAAGAGCAGATGAGGGTTTCATACCTTTACAATGAGAACATAAATAGACAGCATTCGATTCTGAAGATTTCATAAAAGTATTTGTTACGTTTATTGTAGGGTTGAATAGGTCCACACATCCTTTGATTGCAAATATATACACGCTCCTACAACAAATTCCACACCTATACATGGATCCACCACGATCTTTATCAAATTCTTCATACCCAAGAACGGTGCTTTACACAAAGACTTCCCACGCAAGCCACTGATCAATACCAATCAACGTGCAACCCATAACACTTGTCTAACCTCAACTCCTTTGATTAATTAGACCCTTCATTCATTTGTCGACCACTACAGATTGGGAGTTCTCTTTCAACTATGACTCTACAAATATTACACAAATAAAGGATTAATACACAATATCAATTTTTAGGTTCACAAGATCGACTACCTTAATAGCGTTTTACAAAGACATCGATGTGGTATTCCTGACACCGATCCACTATGTACTCTCCCAAGAGTTGTTAACCCTCTTCACAGGAACGTGCTACAGTTTCGATTGTTGGCATGATCTTCAACATATGCACACAACCTTGGTCCTTTGTACATTAAATCTCATTCAATAAGTGGAGTGTCTACGTCTAGAAATCTTCAATCTACAACAACGTATCACACTTCACCAATTACCAACACTCTGATATTCCTCACTCTACTTCACCAATGCTCTATAAGAAGGCCATACAATCGTGGCTCATTTGATAGAGAAGATTAACCTCCCCTCTGATATTCCTCGAACCAACCCTCTGATACCATTGTTGGAATCACAAATTAGAAACCAATTCAACTGCATGTTATTAAGAATTGTATAACTAGCATTTGCACCACATGTTTCAAAGAAAACGCTGTAAGGCAATGGTATAAGAAACAATAATATAGAAGAAATAAGTCAACATTTTATGTAATTTTGTTTCTTTACTAGTGTTTTTTTATCAATAGAGCTGAAATTATCGCTTTATGGGGTGTCCTCATAGGAGCGAAATGGCTGGGACTAGAGAGCTTATAGGCATTTGGAGAAGCTAAGGTTATAATTGATTGGGTCAAGAATTACACTCTATTTAATCCTCCTATTTTATCAAACTGGATGAGGCGGACTAGACAGCTTATAGGCATTTGGAGATGCTTAGGTTATAATTGATTGGGTCAAGAATTACACTCTGTTTAATCCTCCTATTTTATCAAACTGGATGAGGCAGATTCAACACCTGGTAAGTACTTTCCAACAAATATATTTTGGTCATATATAGGGAACAAAACCAGATTGTCGATATACTTTTAAAGCAAGGCATCGCAAAGGAACTTGGTAAGATTCATTTCGCAACTTTTATTCAGGATGTAATGACAAATGTTGAATGCATTCATTTTACTTAGGAGGCCACTGATGATATGATATGATCTGGAAACATAAGAGAAATTATGCGATGGGTAATTTGGGGGTTAAGATGTTGGATACACATGTTGTAAATTTATGTGTTTTTTGGACAATATGATCGGGAAACATAAGAGAAATTATGCTATGGGTATTTTGGGGGTTAAGATGTTGGATACACATGTTGTAAATTTGTGTGTTTTTTGGACAATATGCAGTTTAATTTAATTTGATATAGATGAATATAGGATAGATCACAGAGAGAAACTCTAAAATAGAAAGGAAATAGACATGAGAGATTTAGGAGACATGAAATTTTTTTATAGACAGATACAAGATCATGTACAAGAAATAGGAAATCTTACCAGATAAGAAAAGCTATGCTATGGTTATTTTGGGGGTTAAAATGTTGGATACACATGCTGTAATATGGATGAATATAAGGTAGATCACAGAAAGAATCTTTAAAACAGTAGAAAGAAAATAGACATAAGAGATATAAAAAAAATCTTATAGACAGATACCAGATCATGTACTCTCTTTTTGTATTAATAAAAAGAATGAAAAAAATCTGAACACCTCCACGATTACACTGGACATGAATACTAACTCATTTTCTTCGCACTCAACCGAAGGGGCATCATCTTTCACACTCTGAGAACTACAACATAATTTCTCGTCTTTGCTCCGTCACATAATTACTGACACTGGTTGCTTGACCTTTTCCATCTGTTTTTTCAACGATTTGCCGCAAAACAGTTGCCCAGGGAACTACAAGAAAATACACCCCAAAGTGAATTTGTGTAGGCCATCTTTTCAGGATTGAAAGGCGTCGGTGTAATTTCAACATTGCTATTCTTGATTGAATGATCTTCATCTTCTGCCGAATCTGTAACATTATTTTCAGAGTTTTTCTCTATACAAAGCCCAAGAAACGAGTTGGATGGATCCGAAACCTTTAGCTCAAGAACCACATGGGATTGGGGGGTGTCATTGAATGATGGGCTAACTAGATCAAGGCTATTGGAATTGGTTCCCGGAATTAATGATGACGATTTGGGACTTGCAGGGGACTCTAAGGTACCGCTCATAGGAAAGAATTCAGCTTCGTGTGCATTCAATTCAATTACATCCTCATCCTGGTAGTCATTCATATTTTCTTGCTGCAGAGAACCCTCAAAGACTTCAATTGACTCTCTGTTTAAATGAGAAAGATTCCAACTGAAATAGCCCCCAATTTCTTTTGGGGATGCTGATGAAGTTCTAGTGGAAATCGAGGGAGGTAAAGTTATAGCACTGTGGGTTCTTGTAGGCACATGACCTCTTGATTCTTCTTCTGTCTGCACTGACTTACAAACCCTAGGCCATCTGAAAGGGCCAGAGTATAGTGGTGCCTTGTAGGAATAATATTCCTCAGACAAATGTGTCATCTGCTTCGTGGGTATACCAGAATTTTTTAGTAGCTCACCTAATGAATCGCTAGGCTAATACATTTCGAGTACCACTCTGTGTTTATATACAGTGCAACCCTGTGGGGTTTTTGAATAACTTCTACGGCTATATATCTCCTGTGTAGCAGTGGCAAGCGTATTCACATGCAGCATTTGTTGGCAATGATCACTGAGATCATCGATGGATAACTCTGCTAAAACTGATTCGAGTAACATGATTTTTAAATCAAATACTGCTTGATAATCTCAGATATGGCATTTGAATAAAATGGTGGGTGGCAGTGGAATCGTGTATTTATGGTGTGTACAAGAAACTACAACTGTAAACATTGAATATGTGTAGAGAAAAGTAGGGTTTCGCCTTTTTCTATCAATAGGTAGGGTTTGGTGAGAAGAGAAAATGTGTTGAGTGGCGTTGCACTAAGCGGGATTGTTGGGATTCAACGTTGATTGTGCAGTTGTTGTATGCACGACCATGAAATTTATGTAAACAAAGAAATTGGGAAATGCAGTGGGGTTTTAGAGATATGTGATGTCTGTCAGTGTAAACTCTTTAACATTTTTAGGGTATTGAAATTATATATTACTATCTTTCCAATCTTATCATTTTCAAGTCTTTGATGGGTATTTTGGGGGTTAAAATGTTGGATGCACATGCTGTAATATGGATGAATATAAGGTAGATCACAGAAAGAATCTCTAAAACAGTAGAAAGAAAATAGACATAAGAGATATAAAAAAATCTTATAGACAAATACCAAATCATGTACTCTCTTTTTGTATTAATAAAAAGAATGAAAAAAAAATTTGAACACCTCCACGATTACACTGGACATGAATACTGACTCATTTATTCGCACTCAACCAAAGGGGCATCATCTTTCACACCCTGAGAACTACAACATAATTTCTCGTCTTTGCTTTGTCGCATAATTGCCGACACTGGTCGCTTGACCTTTTCCATCTGTTGTTTCAATGATTTGCCGCAAAACATTTGCCCAGGGAACTACAAGAAAATACACCCCAAAGTGAATTTGTGTAGGCCATCTTTGCAGGACTGAAAGGCGTCGATGTAATTTCGACATTGCTATTCTTGATTGAATGATCTTCATCTTCTGCCGAATCTGTAACATTATTGTCAGAGTTTTTCTCTATACAATTGAATTGAATTGAATGCACACAAAGCTGAATTCTTTGTTTAAATGAGAGAGATTCCAACTGAAATAGCCCCCCATTTCTTTGGGGGATGCTGATGAAGTTCTAGTGGAAATTGAGGGAGGTAAAGTTATAGCACTGTGGGCGCTTGCAGGCACATGACCCCTTGATTCTTCTTTTGTCTGCACTGACTTACAAACCCTAGGTCATCTGAAAGGGGCAGAGTCTAGTGGTGCCTTGTAGGAATAATATTCCTCATACAAATGTGTCATCTGCTTCGTGGGTATACCAGAATTTTTTAGTAGCTCACCTGATGAATAGCTAGGCGAATACATTTCGAGTACCATTATGTGTCTATATACACTGTAACCCTGTGGGGTTTTTGAATAGCTTCTACGGCTAAATATCTCCTGTGTAGCAGTGGAAAGCGTATTCACATGCAACTTTTGTTGGCAATGATCACTGAGATCATCGATGGATAACTCTGCTAAAACTGATTCCAGAAACATGATTTTTAAATCGAATACTGCTTGATAATCTCAGATATGGCATTTTAATAAAATGGTGGGTGGCAGGGAAAAGTGTATTTATGGTGTGTACAGGAAACTGCAACTGCAAACATTGAATATGTGTAGAGAAAAGTAGGGTTTCGCCTTTTTCTATCAACAGGTAGGGTTTGGTGAGAAGAGAAAATGTGTTGAGTGGCGTTGCACTAAGCGGGATTGTTGGGATTCAACGTTGATTGTGCAGTTGTTGTATGCACGACCATGAAATTTATGTAAACAAAGAAATTGGGAAATGCAGTGGGGTTTTAGAGATATGTGATGTCTGTTAGTGTAAACTCTTTAACATTCTTAGAGTATTGAAATTATATATTATTGTCTTTCCAATCTTATCATTTTCAAGTCTTTGATGGCTCTGCAATGTCAAGATTTGCTTAATGATGTTTAGGGATTTATATACATGTTGTATTTCTTAAACAATTCATGTTGTTGCGCAGTTGTTGTATGCACGACCATGAAATTTATGTAAACAAAGAAATTGGGAAATGCAGTGGGGTTTTAGAGATATGTGATGTCTGTCAGTGTAAACTCTTTGAGATTCTTAGAGTATTGAAATTTTATATAACTGTCTTTCCAATCTTATCATTTTCAAGTCTTTGATGGCTCTGCAATGTCAGGATTTGCTTAATGATGTTTAGGGATCTATATACATGCTGTATTTCTTAAACGATTCATGTTGTTCATAGAGTGGATTGACAGGGTAACAATCAAAATTTGAAAAAATAATTATCCACTGTACTATATGCATGCAGTGATAAATGACGTGCTTCTCCCTGTTTCAATCTCTTTGTAAGCACCCTTTTTTTAACCTTAACGATATTTATATTAAGCCAAACTAGGCTCAGAACAATATACACTAAAATTTATTTTTAAAAGCCTTAAACAAAATTTGAAAATAAGATTATGCTCCATCTTATATTTATCACCACAAAAGCTCAAAAACAGCTTCAACTGGATCATCCCGCTAGACTGCAGTGAACCACCACCAATTGCTTCAAGTGATTTCTTTGACCAACCTGCAAGTAACAAAAAGCTAGTAAAAGAAAGCAAGCAGCCAGCTAGGTTCTCCTCGAAGCTGCCTACAATATCTCCGTCTCTAAGTGATTTGGGCACTTGGTTTAGTTTTCATGGGGTGAAGTTGGTTTAGGTACTGTATCCCATCTCCAGCACGACCAAGGCTCCTTCTCCCACTTCTCTTATCCTTCGCAAGTCAATGAACTAAGCTGAGTAGCCAGGCCTCATATTCCATCATCACACTCGTGAGCGTCACGAATATGAATGACCATGCAGAAGCTTGCCCACAGACGGCAGAAATGTACAGTAACTTCAATTCCATGAGGGTTGTGACTAGCTGCATGAATTTGTGAGTGAGGATCTCAAATAAATTCTCTCTACTGCGAGTTTAGATGCAAATGTGCTGCTTTATCATTTTCTCCAGCCGAAGAAGGTTGTTATAACTATCTTGATAACTGTTTCAATCTAATGGCGGAGAATTATTTGATCGTCTAACATAAAATCCTATGCTGCAAACAAGTACACCGTGGCATTTTGGGGAATGGTTTTCAAAGGGAAATGCCTTACGACGTACTAAAGAATGATGTACATAATACATATAAATACATTAGGTAAACTATTGATTCTGTTTCCTAAGTTTTTTAAACTCCAATAACTAATCACCATAACACACACTAACCCAAACTATAAACCTGAGGATTAGGTGTCTAACACTATCTCCCCTCTTGCTCCTTTTTCCTTGATTGCTTTTGTTTCCATTCTTGACTTCTCATTCATATCTTAATTTGATATAATATATTAAATGCACCCCCTTTCTTAATGTTAATTTAATCTTAGATTCTTTTAATAATAATTACTCGATAATTTTTCCTCTCTTTCTGACCTTTATCTTGGATTTCAGTAATTACTTCATTTCATATTTAGAACATTTAATTCAATTTCATTTAATTGATTATGATGATGATGATTAATGTCCACTAAGACCATTGAGGTTTATTAGACCTTAAGAAAGAAAGAGATTAATTGGAACTTTTTAATATTTTGTTTCTATGATCAAAGAAGAGGGAAAGAAGTATTCCTAGATCACTATAGGTTTGTTGACTGAACAAGTCAAGAAGGTTGGTAGTGTGGCATATGTTTTGGAAATGAGAACAAATGTGAGTAAGAGTCAGGCAACCCAAGAGAAAGTGTTTGGGAACAAATGTGAGTAAGAGCCGAACAATCCAAGAGAAAGTGTTTTTCATCTTCAACCCTCTTAGTAGCACACAATTGACAAATTCTTTCATCCTAAGGTGTTTTGAGAATGGACCAATGCCTGATCTCACTTCGAAGCTCATGGAAGTTAGTTCTTATCTTTCTAATGTTTATTTTCTTCTTAGCATTGGTCAAGACAAAGAGATAATTCTCAAATAGTGACTTAGTAGAATTATCTATTTAAAGGACTCTTTGACACTTGTTCATACATCACATGGCTTACTAGTCCTTGATGATGGGTGGAGTCTCAAATGATTACTTAGTAGAAGTATATATTTAAAGCACTCTTTGGCGCTTGCTCATACATCACATAGCTTACTGCTCCTTGATGATGGGTGAAGTTCCACTTGAAACGTTCGATGTACTAACTCTCTTCCTGAAAATAAAAATATTGTCAACTCAATAACTATGGAAATCTCCAAACATATATAAGTATTAAATTTTTATGTGCTTATTAATTGAATTTAAATGTGGTTACAAAAGTCATTATTTTAATTTATAAGGTAAAATGGATTTTAATGAGATATGTATTATTATGATTTCTTTTATCTAAAAAAATTTCATAATTTTATTAATAAAAAACAAAATTACAATATAAAAATTGAATTTTATTTTTTATTCTTTTAATGTTTTATTATTAATTGAATCAACATTTAAATGTTTACACTCATTTACACATACTATAACATTGCCCCATATTAAGGCTATAGAGTGCCTCTCCGCTCAATAAAATATGATATTTATTGTTTAGTGTAAAAAAATATTTTTATAAAAATAAAACTATTGATAATATTTCTTTGAAGATGATATATATTTTGAGTAAGTTTAATGGTTAAATGTGTGTTTTCTCTCAAAATGTTACATGTTCAAATCGAGTGGGAGACGAGTGTCTATGTCTTTGTTGATTTTAATAGTCAAATTACAATGTGTAAGTGGGTCCCTTATTCCATAAACAAAGAGGTTATATACCCTAATTTGATATCTAGCTTAGCTATGACTTTAAAATTAAATTATTATTATTCAAAAGAGAGAACTTTTACTATTTATTAATAAAAAAATATATTTAAAAAAATTAAAATTATTAATTAGATCATTATTTGAAAAAAAAGCAATTTTTAATCTATTTTGGTCCAAATTAATCAATCAAAGATGTGAAATTTAATTATTTAAAATGTGTTTTGAATGCATATAAATTGCAATTCAAGGTCTTGAAATTTTTGAGAACTCTTATTATTATCTATATTATATTATATTAAATAGATATAAATTCATTTTATTTGGGTCAAATAGACCAATTCCTCATTTCAAATTTTGGTAAGATCACAAATTTTAGTTATTTAGAATGCTTTTTTGAATACATAAACTTTTGAGACAGTCAAATTTTGCAAATAATACATTTAAAAATTACAATTTCAAGAAATCCCTAACCCAAAAAATACTAAAAAAACAAAAAAACATTTAATAATTCAACTATGCTAAAATTTATTATTATTTTATATCAAGTATAATTATATCTCATAAAAGATGATTTTTTTTAAGGAGGAAATGAAAAAAACAACATATTTTGTTTGGTTAAACGGAAAGTACAATCCAAAAGTACATTTTACATGATCACCGCAAATACTAACTTTAATTGTTTTAAATATATATTATTTTATTCTTTATTTTATAATATAACCTTACGTTTTTTAATAAGTTTAGTTAGTCTTTTCATTTCAAATTTAAAATCATTAAAGTTGAATATTACTTAAAAGTATATGGTCTAATTACTATAATTTTAAAGATGATAATAAAATATATTTGTTTGAGATAATATTTATGGATATGGAATAACTGTTTTTTTTGAGTAAGATTTAAAGTTGATTTTAATTAATAAAGAATTCTTTTTCCTTCAACTTGAAGAAACATATTAATTTAACTATTTTTTTGGTGAGTAAGATCTAAAGTTGATTTTAATTAATAAAGAACTCTTTTTCCTTGAACTTGAAGAAACATATTAATTTAACTTCCCAAAATTCGAGATCAATAAACCTTTAACAAAATTTGACTAGATATATTAACAAGCAAAAACCCAAGTTTCATAAATCTTTTTCAGAAAGCAAGTTTCATAAATCTTTAACAAATATGAAAATCTATTTATTATAGATTACCAAACATAATTGTTTTTCTTAAATAAAAATAATGAATAAACTTACATTTTCAAAAATAAATCCTCTTAAAAATTTGACATATACATCACAAACAACCAAAAATATAAATATTTTTCTACATTAACACTCTACCAATCTAAACTATAAAATTCTTAAAATTATCAATAATAAAAAAATGACCACTTAAATTTTACCACCTAAAAAAATCTTTTAAATATGATTTGAAATTGGCATGTTTAATTATTACATTATTTACCATAATTCATATTTTTATTTAGTATTATGCTAATCCAGGTAAAAATTTATCTTGACCTTGTCCCATCAGATATCTTCTCCATATTTAGTAGAAGGTTGACTAAAAACAGGACAAATACATTTAAATTTAAGCCAAACCTCCTTTTCGAAAGTCCATAAATAACGAATAAAAAGCGACCTTTCATCCATCGATAACCTGATAACAGGACCATAAATAACAAACAATTTGTTGCTGTAGCTTGGCATTCGAACTATTAAAATTTGAGGGATCGATTTACTCAAAGGGTTTTCATTTTATATTTGGAATTTCGAATCAAATGATGCCAGGGAGGTCACCAGGACATTTTCCAAGTGTGATTCCTTGAAGGGATACAGAAACCACTAAATAACGTCCGTGTTTTTGCCTGTGTCCTGCTGATCATCGACAGGAACTTGCTACGAACTTTCTAATTGGGGACGCGGAAGAATTCTTCAACATCGTGTTCTCACCAGAAGATATTTTCTTCGTCCTGAAGAGTCCTGAAGAGTGCCGGGAATAATTGTCGGACATTGCTTATTACTTAAGGTGAAGGATCTGCCTGTGTTTGGAGAAAAAACATGGAGAACTATTTGAATGAAAACTTTGGTGGGGTGAAGCCCAAGCATTCATCCGAAGAGGCTCTCAAAAGATGGAGGAACTTGTGTTCGGTGGTGAAAAACCCAAAGCGCAGGTTTCGCTTTACAGCAAATTTAGAAAAGAGATCAGAAGCAGAGGACATGAAAAAAAGCAATCAGGTGCCCTTTCATTTTATTCTTTTTGCTGGTTATTTTTCTTTCATTGATATGTTTGGAGCAGCCAGGATCTTATCTGGATCTAGTAAGCACGACCGAGTGTTACCTATTATTCATATTCATTAGATCAAGGGTGAAAACGACAAGAAACCGACAATACAATAGTAACGGCAATAAATGTCTTTCATGACAAACTGCTAGTCAAGTCAATGCACCTATAACCATCCATTCACAATTGTTATCGGTGATATATGCATAAACCCAATATTTTAGGTTTTTAGTGATTATGAAGATGATTAATTTTTACTAATAACATTTTTATATTCCAAAAGAGGCATAAATATTCATTCTTAACAACCACGTTTAAAATCATTATCTCAAAGTTCATCCTGTGACTTGCGGAAAGTGAACTTAATTGGGGAGGATCCTGTCATTCCTCCCAACCCAATTAACCCAGCTACCCCTCTTCCCCTTGATACCTTCTGAGAGAGTGATTTGGAAAATGCTACAAGTCACTAGAACCACTTTGGGGTGAAATTGTAAGCCAAAAAACGTTAGTGGTTAAAAAATTGTCAGCAGACTGCGAAGAACTCCTAAACCCATAGTGGGAATGTGTGTGCTTAAGAAACATCATGTTATGCAAACTTGTTGGCAGACAGCAAGGACGTACCAAACCCCTGAGCTTAGTTGGCTCAAATTCAAAGTAAAACAATTCTCTAAATACATCAGTAATATTAAAAATATGCTTCTGCTCAACTCTGTAAGAATCCTCCAATATGCCGGATATTATGCCTAGATAGAAAAGTACTTATACAACCAAGGGCCAATGAGAAAAATATGTATGAGCAATTCTTTTGCTGTTGAATCTGCATAATAATTTTGCAATGGTCAACTAAGCTGTTGTGCTGATTTCCTATGTGAATAAACATGGAAAAATGACTCAGTTATCAGTCGGCCTGAACCACAAATAGTGAGGAGGCTTCATACATTGTCAAAATTAACTTGTAATTACATCCCATTTCTCTTCGCTTAAAGCCTACCTTTGTCTGTTCTATTGCTGATATTTATGTCAAAGCTGTGAAGAAACTCGGGGTTTATATCCTTCTTGTTGTTCTGGTACCTGGAGTTTATATTTACTTCCATGAATAACTGTGTGATAGAATCTCTTTAGCCTATGATCAGTGCTTCTTGCGTTACCATGTGTTTCTTAGATCATTTGTTGGTTTTTACAGAGCAATGACTTTAAGTTTTAGAGTGGCTTCTCCATCATATGTAGTATACCAATGGAACAATCCTGTTTCGATGTTTAAATGGTTTCCAGCAACAACCTTCTAAGTACTATTTGCAAGGTCTGACTTTCATTCATTTTCTAATTCCAACTTAGATGTTTTTACTGCTTCTCCTAATTGGCTTTATCCTTCTTGTAGTCTGTCACCGTGGTCATTTTGTCCAAATTTCCTAGAGAGCGGTCTTCTTAGTTTCCTACAGTAAAAGCTGTTGCACTAATAAAAAATTGTCACCATCCTTGTAGTTGACTATATGGCATGGTTTTCTTCTTACCTTTAAAGCATAATCATTTCTAATGTGGAAATATGCTCACCGTGTCCATGTTCACTTGCAACTGTACAAGTCTGGCTTCTGTTGTGATTGACCCTGTCCAACCCTGCTCATGAAATAAAAGAAAAAAGTGGATGAAATCATGCGATAAAAGAAAATGTGAATGAAATCCTGAAAGAGGATAGCATTAAACATTCACTCTAAGGCTTATTATGATGCATGCACAGGCTGCAATTAAAAGAAATAAAATCAGTAAATACTAAATAGAAACAGGACCTTATATTATAGGCTATAGCTATGTTAATAATTATAGTAACAATTGGAAAACAGTAGAGTAATAAGGAGTTGTCTATAATGCGACTTTTTGGAGATTCCGGTGATGGAATCCGGCGAAGAAATTGAGGTTAAATCTTGATTTGTTGTAGTTAAAATGGTTTTTTAACTCCATATTTGGATTCAACACCCTGAAAAACCCCTGGGACGCTTTGATTGTGCAGAAACTAGCTATCAAACTTGTGATTCGAATAAATTGCTGCCGGATTTTGACCGGAAAAACCCACCGGAAAGGCTTCCAAAAAGTCTCATTATAGACAACTGCGAGTAATAATATAATACCTTTCACAGGATGTCTCTCAAAAGGAGAACCTTGGCCTCTGATAATAATTATTATAGCATGATATAGCGTGGTTCCAATTTTTTTGGGTCAGTTAACTGAATATTTTGAGGATGGTACTTAGGGTAAACTGGATGCTGCAAAGGCTTGTCAAGGCAAATAATATGTTTATTAAGAGCTTAATATATCACTTGCAATAATTGAACCTGGGTGGGAAGGATAACTCTCCTCCTAAACCACCTGAACTACACCCAATTGACATAGCACAGCTCCAATTATAGCATCATAACAAAAATTTAATGGTAAGAGAGGAATTCTGAGTTGGAGAATACATCATTGTTCTTTTAGAGCAATATAGTACAATTTATGGGAAGCGACATGTGGCTAGTGCAAAATGCGTGCCTAATTAAATTTATACAAGTTAAAAGTTTTCAACTTCCTGTAACAAGCCGCATTGTTATGTTAGGTTATACTTCCTAGTCTCATTAACCGATTTTGGTCATTTTATAACATTAGTATAATCCGTTTCATTTTTTCTCTAGAATGCCACCTAATGGGGCATCTTTTCATAAAAGCACCTAGCAAAAGAAAATGTAATTTTTCCTTTTGCTTTACAGCATAGAGAGGGTCCCAAGTTCCAACACCATCACCTTGGATTTTCTGCTCTATGTAACCCTTCTAAACCCCAATATGTCCTTTCTCACGTACAACACACTGGTATGAGTACATTAAAGAGTCAAAAGTTAGGATATTTAGGATTTTGTGGATAAGGAGTTTTCAAAAGCAGAAAAAGTGTTGAGAACAGGGATTTTCTACCATGTTCCAAGTGCATTGTAGATCTAGCAATCATGATTCATTATTTTGGCACAAATTTGGATAAGCCTTGGCTTTTTTAAAAATGGTTGGAAATGATAGAAGAATAATCAGATTTTCACTAGGAGTAGTCTGTCTTTACACTCATAGAGATAATGTTGATAGTTTCCCAGAATGCATAGATATAGAGGACTAAGCAGAGGATGATTGAGCATCACTGGTGGCTTGAATCTTGTTTTATTTCTTTTGTTATTATTTTTAATATGACAGACCTCACTCTTTTCTGTTTAAATAATGATGGATGTAATTTGATAAGATATTGATAGTTTTACAGTGAGAAATAAAATGATTCTCTTATTTTGAATATCACTTATGTAATTGCCATTTGGATCATTTATGTTGTTTTGATTGTCAATTAATACTTGGGGTATGATCTCCTATACTAGGGACTTTGATGTGCACTGTTACATCGTCAAAATTTGGGGGGACGCTGTGCATGTCCTTGAGAACTAGCCTGGTGCTCCTTTATCCCTGAAACTTGGTGGAATATTGATATTTGTCTGTGTCTTTCTCATATAATTTTTTTTTTCCTTTTATGGAAAATTAAGCTGCCATTTATTACTCGAATACACAGGATGACAATTTAGTGTTCAGCTGGAGCTTATTTGCTTGTGTCATTAGTTATAACACAAATGTTACACCTTGTCTTATCAAACTGGTGTAGGAAGACCTGGGATAATGTAGATGATTGGAGATTTTGAACCTGAATTTGTCATGTGGCAGTCAGGCTATCAATGAATGAACATTTTGACCAATCACTTTCAGGTGTTGGTAGGGAAAACAAAGATAATTCCTCTTTTTTCTCTGGAATATTTAGATGGACAGTGGCTCAACTGCCGGCCATGATAGCAGCTGGTAACTTAGTTGGACTGTTCTTGACTCAAATCTCGATGAGACTAGAACCAAAGCTGTCATGACGGACTCTATTTTAAAACAATTCATTCAAATTGATTGAGCTAACCCGTTAGATTAATCAAATTACAAGTGTTATCTTTTTCCATTGTTAGTGTTTTTGAAACACAAGGATGTTAAAAATATACGACATCAAATAATTTTTTTCCTCTTTATCTAATGAAAAGAATATACCATATGTGGAAAATAACAGAGGAGGAGGTTGTATTTTACTACAATTCCTACACAAGGTAAAAATAGCAGTTGTGTTTATTTCTTGAATTCAAAGTTGTTGAAGTGAAAAAGCCTAGATTATGTGGAAAATAACAGAGGGGGAGGTTGTTGTATTTTACTGCAATTTCTACACATGGTAAAAATAGCAGTACACATGGTAAAAATAGCAGTTCTGTTTATTTCTTGAATTCAAAGTTGTTGAAGTGAAAAAGCATGTATAAAAGATAATGATTTTTGCTTTATTTGTGATGATTTATAATGGTTGTATCTAAAGTAGAATAAATTGTAACTTTTGGGTAAGTTGTTGGGAATGTGAAAGATGTAGAAAACACAAAAACACATATTTACGTAGTCAAATATGTATTAATATCTTAGTGACTTTATTTGGTATTAAGTTTGTCCTTTATGCTAACTTTCTTTATTGGTGTCCTTTACTTATTCAAATATGTATTAACACCTTGGTGACTGCATGTGGTCTCAAGGTTTTCCTTTATGCCACTTTTCTTTATTTGTATCTCCAAATCAAATCATAGTGGGAATGTTGGAGTTATGTTAACGAATCTTGACTGATATCTTAACTTATTAATGGGTGCTCGTCTAGTCTTTGGTGGGTTGTCTTTAGACATGTTATGTGATCAGCATGTAACTTGATCCACCTTCACACACTTTAGTGGGTTGCCTTCAGACATGTTGTGTGATCAGCATGTAACTTGATCCACCTTCACACACTTACATTAAGAATACATTAAGAATAGGGTTTGTTGGTGGGTTGTCTTCAAACATGTTGTGTGATCAGCGTGTAACTTGATCCACCTTCACACACTTACATTAAGAATACGTTAAGAATAGGGTTTGTTGGTACCTTGCTAGTGCCATGCAATAATCTGCCCAAATGCTACATCAACAATATTCATAGATCTGACTAACCCTGTGTCTCAGGATTTGAACTTGAATCATTGTTTCAATGACCACTTTAAATTGCCACTAGACCACAATTTGACAAACAACCCTGTGTCTCAGGATTTGAACTTGAATCAGTGTTTCAACGACCACTTTAAATTGCCACTAGACCACAACTTGACAAACAACCGAATATCTATATATGTAAGAGGCTAAGCCCCAATTATATACAAGAAAATTAATAAAATAGTATCTTAAAGACTGGGTTATCTTTCATAAAATGTCATTTTTGTTCAGGTTCTCCAAACATACTCTGGAATTACAAAATAGGGAATTGTTGATCATTAGAGAAATAATTTATACAATTATGTATTATACTTTCATCTCTCATGTATTTGATGTTGCATTATAATTTTGAAATGTAGTAAATACCATTGATAATGGTTTTGGTGCATTGTGACAGGGAAATAGTGCATTGGAAACAAATCATGCTATGTGATACATTTTTCTGACCTCTGTTTCAAATTATAATATGTATTTCATGTGCAAAGCTGCCGCAGATGTGAATCTTGGGTCATCTTAGGAAAGAGAGTTAAAATAATTAAAACAATGCCTGACATTCTTCTTGATTGTTTTGTTTGTGACAGAAGAAACTAAGAGTAGCTTTTTTAGTTCCTCAGGCTGCGTTCCGGTTTATTGATGGTAAGGCCATGTTCAGTATGTCCACCTGACAGTTTTTTCATTGGGGCTTGTTAGCTCATTTCTGACTCTTAGTTTATGCATGTACAGCTGGTCTGTCGGTTTCTTCTGATTACGAAGTACCAGAGGAAGTCAAAGCATCTGGTTTTGGTATTTCGCCAGATGAACTAGCGTCCATAGTCGAAGGCCATGATCTTAAGAAGTTAAGAGACCACAATGGCATTGAAGGAGTCTCTGAAAAGCTCTCTACATCAATCACTGATGGAATTGTGGCCAGTGAGGAAAGCTTAAAGCGCAGGCAGGAGCTCTATGGTTTTAACAGATTCGTGGAGAAGCCACCTCGGGGATTTTGGATGTTTGTGTGGGAAGCAATGCAGGACACGACTCTCATGATCCTTGCAGTTTGTGCAGTTATCTCTCTAGTTGTTGAAATTTATAAAGAAGGGTGGCCGAAAGGTGCTTATGATGGTCTTGGCGTTATTTTTAGCATTCTATTAGTTGTCTTTGTAACAGCAACTTGTGATTATCATCAATCGTTGCAGTTTAAGGCTTTAGATAGAGAGAAGAAGAAGATATTTATACAGGTAGTTCGAAATGGTTATAGACAGAAAATTTCAATATATGACCTAGTTGTTGGGGACCTTGTGCATTTATCGATTGGGGATCAAGTGCCTGCAGATGGGCTATTTGTATCTGGCTTTTCTTTGCTTATAGACGAGTCGAGCCTAACAGGTGAGAGTGAACCTGTGAATGTGAACAAAGAGAAACCCTTTCTCTTGTCAGGAACAAAGGTACAAGATGGTTATGGCAAGATGTTGGTGACAACAGTAGGCATGAGGACTGAATGGGGTAAACTGATGGCAACCCTGAGTGAAGGTGGTCAAGATGAAACTCCACTACAGGTGAAGCTCAATGGTGTAGCAACAATAATTGGAAAAGTTGGATTATTCTTTGCCATTATTACATTTGCAGTATTGGCAAAAGGACTGGTTGACAGGAAGATAAGCAGTGGGCAACAGTGGAACTGGTCCGAAGATGACTTTACAGAAGTTTTAGAGTTCTTTGCTATAGCAGTGACCATTGTTGTGGTTGCAGTTCCAGAGGGTCTGCCTTTGGCCGTGACTCTCAGCCTTGCCTTTGCCATGAAGAAAATGATGAATGATCGATCACTTGTTCGCAATCTTGCAGCTTGTGAAACAATGGGCTCTGCAACATACATTTGTAGTGATAAAACTGGCACATTAACAACAAACCATATGACCGTGGTGAAACTATGGATGTGCGGCATTGTCAAGGAAATTCACAATGCCGAGGAAGCTAAGAAGGTGATGACCGAAACCTCTGAGAGTGCGTCCAAAATGCTGATACAGTCAATTTTTCAAAATACCAATGGTGAAGTAGTGACAGACAAAGATGGAAGATGTCATACTATAGGCACGCCAACTGAGAGTGCTCTTTTGGAATTTGGCTCATTATTAGGTGGAAATTTTGTTAGAGAGCGTAAAGAAGCAACAGTTGTCAAGGTTGAGCCTTTCAATTCTCTCAGAAAAAAAATGGCCGTAGTCTTGGAGCTTCCTGGTGGAAAGTGCCGTTGTCATTGTAAAGGTGCTGCAGAAATTATCTTGCAAACGTGTGACAAGGTTTTAGATTCAACTGGCCAGGCTGTTCCACTTGATGAAATAAGCATCAATCATCTAAAGAATGTCATTGAGAGTTTTGCTAGTGAAGCTCTCCGAACACTGTGTCTTGTTTATGTGGACCTGGAAAATAAATTTTCTCCCAATGATCAAATCCCAGAAAATGGCTATACTTGCATAGCTATTGTGGGGATCAAGGACCCAGTTCGTCCCGGTGTAAAAGATGCGGTTCAAACCTGTAAATCTGCTGGAATCACTGTGCTAATGGTAACTGGAGACAATATTAACACTGCAAAGGCAATAGCGGAAGAGTGCGGTATTTTGACCGATGATGGTGTGGCTATTGAGGGTCCTGACTTTCGTCAAAAAAGCTTAGAGGAACTGAGAGAGCTGATTCCAAAGATTCAGGTAATGCTACCTCATAAAGGCAGAAGGTAGATAACCCAAACACATTCATGTACTTTCTGCAATTAATAAATGTAGAATGTTTATTTCTTCTAATTTCCATTGCAGGTCATGGCAAGATCTTCCCCATTAGACAAGCATACCTTGGTGAAACATTTGCGTACAATGCATAATGAAGTTGTGGCTGTTACTGGTGATGGCACAAACGATGCACCAGCTTTACATGAAGCAGACATAGGGCTTGCAATGGGCATTGCTGGCACTGAGGTTTGACTTTTTAAGTTATTATTAGGTTTTCACCTTGCATGGCTTTGCATGTTATGTGGAACTGCGTTATCCTCAAAGTCATATAAAATAAGAGTGCAGGAGGTGATGCTCCTCCACTATTATCAGTGAAGGGCAATCTGATAATCGATGCCCCAACAATATCTGACACACACTATATACTTTTATGATTAAGAAAGTAAAGATGATTAGAAAATAACTCTCCCATGCTTAGTGGGATTAAGCCCCTTTGTAATGTTTGGACACTGTATGATACCTTGTTTCAATTAAAAAATTACTATCCAACCATTCAAAACATTGGCACAAATGATAACATTCATGCTAAGCTCCTGCAAATATGGTGTCGACCTCAGTTTTTATTAAAAAATATTTTTCACTGATAAAAATAAATCCATGTCTATACGTTGCAGATTATCAATGTGTTAGGATATTCTGACACATAGGAAATAGTTAAGTATAATTTGGTCTAGTGTAGAGTTAGGTAAAGTGTGTTTCTTTACTATGTACTTTTGTAACTTACAATCTGACGGTCACGATATGTTCTAGACATGAAGTGATCCGACGGTTCATTTTCTCCTTGGTATTACCGACACTTGATCTGTGGCTTAACACCCAATTGTTCCATGATCTCTATTTAAAGAGCATGGAGGGTCATTTGTAAGGTGATCGTTCATGAGATAAGCTTATGTAAATTTTCTTTCTTTTACATTAATAAATTGCCTAAAGTCGCTGCATTGGCTCAGGCCGTGGACTGTTTTCCTCTTTGAGGGTTTTAACCACATCAAGAATACTAGTGTATTGATCTTTGATCTGTTTGTGAGCGGTGTCCTTTGGTGTTCTATCTGAAGAACTTACCCTGTAAATTCCTACATCGTATCAGAGCTATTTGAGGGCCACATCCATTGGTGATCGAAATCTGAAGCCGGTACAATTGCATCCGACTGTCGTTTCTTAAATCTGCTATTTATGACCGCTTTCGGGCCGAGAGGACTGCCCTATTGTGTTAGGAGCATCTGTTCCAGTGAGGAACCCCTTTCGTTTCACGTGAAAAAGTTTCTAGTAGCCCTAGGTACGTCATTTTTAAGATCTGGAGGTGTTACATAGTAATTTGTCACTCTCCTATCACTCCCTGTTCTTGATCCCGGAGAACCCTAGTAGTGACTACTGTATTATACTTTCACCATGAAACCTATGCTCTTGCATCCCTTGAAGTTTGAAGAAAGTAGTCCCCACTCCCTTCAGAACATTTCTAGAGAATCCTTCTTAAAACCCAGTTTTTAAGATCAACACTCTTTCCTAGTGTCTCACCCGCGCCGATGGCAGAGTTTTACACTGTGACCTGTGCTGATCGGCGCTACTATTAGCCCAATACCCACGACCGTCTACTTCTGGACTATTTTTATAAAAGGAAACGGAGTTTCACTTCTAAAAAATTCTAGTGGCGATGTGCTGGATGTTCGTTTGGTTGGATAAGGGTCGAGAACTCCATATAAAGTTCTTTCCCCCTTAAAAGTGGACCTTCCCAAGAAGATAAGACCTTCTTCCCCCTTGAGTGGATCTCATTCTTATCCTCCTCTCCCTATATAAACCACTTCCTCTTACCCTTTTTGGTTACAATACAACACATAGTGAAAGTGGTGGAGAGATAGAACTAGTTGCAAAATTTTGAAATCTTTAGCTTTTGATAAGAGAATATTAGTCTTAGATGACAAAAGACTAGTCTTTGGTAGCTAAAGCATGAGGAGAGAGAGTTAGAGCTTGGAAGCCATTTCATGTCAAGCTAGAGGAGGAAAAGAGTGCTGAAAAGGCGTGTAGCGGGACTTGGATACCACAAAGGAGATCTCTAACGTCAAGGCTTCGATTGTATTTCTCTTTGAAGTTTATTTTAATACAACAAATGGTTTATTTCCTATATCGGGTGTAATAGTACATTTGATAGCTTAGAACTCCTTTACCTTTTAAGTAGATTGGATTTGATTTTATGCTATCACGTTTGCTGTTGTTTCCTGCATGTTTGTTTAAGGTACTTGAATGAAAAGAAAAAAAGGACACTAGAGCAAGGAAGCAAGATCACCATCAAGTGGATTAGCGTTATAAGAGGTAGGCCCTCTTATTTGATTCTGTTGACACCTAATCATCAGGATTGGGCGAATAATTGAAATTGATGTAAATAAATAATGGAGAATATGAATAGTCACCGGGAGATGAAATGAACAGCCTCTCCCTCATGTATATAATAAACACCAACCTAAATGAAATCAATGAATTGAATTTTGTGGAGTTACTACCTGGCCTGACACGGTATCAGAGCCAAGTTTCTAAAATTAGTTGTAACTCCTTGCCTGCGCTCTCTGGGCTGTGCATAATTGTTTGGTGTCCTTTCTGCGCCCTCTGGGCTCTCTGCCATTCCCTCCTAACAGTTCGCACAATTTTTTTTGCATGATTGTAACGTCTCTCAGTTTTCCAAAAGTGGAGCAGGAGTCACCCATTCGACTCTGAAATGTTTCTTTTGCAACTTCATCTTCTTACTTTTGAGATTTTTTCATATCCGCTGGTGCTTTCATAGCTGCTCTGTATCATAGACGTTGTGATAGCTTCTGGAGGTATTGGAGCAGTTAGCAGGATTCAACTCGCCTTTGTCTTGCCAAGAACTTTTCTTTGCCCTGCGCTGTGGTATCATGACCATCCTAGGCTTTCAACCTGGAGGAGGAACCCACGCAGGATCTTCGATACCGGCTTGCTTTCTTATCTCCATAAGCCTTGCCGGTTCAAGCCAATATTCCGTTGCCCCTTTGGCATTATGACAGCGCCTGAAACGCTCTCCATTTGTGATGACGCTGTCTGTCATATGCTTGAGCAGATGATCTAGGAGCCTCGTGTCTCCAATATGCTTTCGAGCTTCTTCTCTTAGCGCAGGTTGTAAGATTGGCTTGCCCGGAGCCTCTTTCTTTTCGTGACCAGTGCCTTATAATCCACGCTCACCGCCCCTTGTTGATTGTGAGAAGACTTGTCTGTTGTTACTGCGAAGAAGAGGGCCAGCGGACCTAAATGCCCTGTTATCGGCAAGAGAATTCATGGGATTCCCCATCTGAGACCTGCTGAGTACAAGAGGTCGAGACTTAGCAGGAACCGGAGAACAGTTAACAGAGCCTATGGAGGCGTTTTATCTGGTTTAGCTATACCTGACCGAATTATTAGAGCATTTTTGGTCGAAGAACAGAAGATTGTCAAGAAGGTTTTGAAGATGCAAAAGTCTAGAAGCTGAGTTTGAAGACTTATATAATAACTTATATGTTATTTCTCTTGAATTGCAACCATACTGTAATACAAAAAGAAAATTGTGATAGTCTATATGCATAGGATATAGTTTTGATCTTTGTATATTAAATGAAGAAGGAAGAATAACGTTGTAGTATTTTGAAGCACATTTTCCCAGCAGAAGTTTTTTTTACAATATGCATTCAATCATATCTATTGTGGGAATAGTTCTCACTGGCAAAGAGAACTATCCTGAGTGGTCTCGGATGATAAAACACACCCTCATTTTCAATGAGTTGTGGAAAGGAGTGTGTGTCGAAGACGGAGACAATGAACCAAAACAACCTACCTCAGACAAAGAGCTCGTCATTTGGGAAAACAAGAACAACAAAGCTTATGCATTAATCGCAACATCTGTAAATGAAGAGGTGAGTCGCCATATTTCCTCATTTTCAACTGCCTTTGAAGCCTTACAAAAGCTGAAAGAACTCTATGACTCACATTCTGCACTTGAAGTTGTTCAACTCACGATTAAACTCTTCACTCTTGAACTGCAAAATAATGATCCTCTTGCTCTTGCATCTGAAGTAAAGTCTATAACGCATGATATCAAATCCACTAAGGTTGAATTGGATATTCCTCTTATCGCTTTTCTCAAGGCACTTTATCCTACTTACTCCAATTATCTTGAGTCATTGCAAGCAAATGGAAATCTCAAAGATATAACCTTTGATTCTCTTGTGAAAAAGTTTGTTGAAGGAGAGAAAGCTTTTGGAAAGAAGACAACCCCTGAATATTCTGAAGAGACTGTGTGCCTTGCTCATAAAGAAAAGAATCCTGCTCATGATTCTACAAGAGGAAGAGGTGGACGAAGAGGAAGAGGAAGATATTTCAGAGGCAGGGGGGGACAAATTTCTCAAGGAGAAAAGGCAGATTTACATTGTATTCACTACAAAAGAAATGGATCACATGATGTCTCTACATGCAAGCTACCATGGGAAAAAATTGAGCAGAAAAGAAACCAACAGAAAGGTAAAACTAATGATACAGACAAAGGTAAAGCACCTGAATCTGCTCACTATGTTGAGGCACAATGTAACATTGGAGTAAATGAAGATTTGTTTAATGCTTCACTTGCTTCATGGAAAAATGATTGGTTGTTTGATTCAGAAGAAACCTACCACATGTCTCATAGAAAATATTTTTTTGAAGATTTCACTGACAATGTTGATGGAGCAGTATACTTTGCAGATCAATCAAAAATCAAGCCATCAGGGCTTCGCACAATCAGGCTTAAACTGCCTGGTCTTCCAAACTTTCTTCTGGATCATGTTCTATATCTCCCACAGCTCAAGAGAAACTTGATGTCCTTGGTCCACATCCATCAGCAAGGTAACTCCATTCATATGTTTGATGGCAAGCTTGAGGTAAGAAAAGCATCTGACGACTCACTTGTCATGAGGGGAATAGAAGAAGAAAGGCTTCTCAAACTGCAAGGAACATCTGCTCATGCACAACATTTCTCATACAATTCTTATCATGAAGAAGGTACACTTCCATCAAGTTTATTATTGCATGCTAGATTTGGACATTTGAACTATCACAGTCTCCACTTATTGAAGAAAAATGGTGTTGCTGGTTTGCCTACAATTCCTAGAAAACTTAAGCAATGTGATGCTTGCATTCTAGGAAAGCATAGCAAACAGTCTTTTCATGATTCACATTCAAGAGCACATAGGAAGCTTGAACGTATTCATTCAGATTTATGTGGTCCAATGCATGTTTCTTCTGCAAATGGAAATAAATATTTCATGTCATTTATTGATGACTACACCAGAATGTGTTGGGTTTATTTATTGAAGAACAAATCTGATGCTTTTCAAACAT
>APFE030402618.1:0-11201 GCA_000404065.3 Pinus taeda
GTTTGTGGCTCTTCATCTTCTGATTCCTCCTCTGCTACAGAGTCTGATTCTTCCTCCTTTAGTTCAAACTCTATCTTCACAGGTTCCTTTGGTTGGACTCATGTTTAATAACATCTTTCACCTCTCTGAACACCACATCTCGACTGTACACAACCTTCCTTGTTACTGGGTTCCAAAGCTTATAACCCTTTAAACCATCCTTATACCCAAGATGCACTTTTTATATTTACTATCCAACTTGGTTATTTTCTCCTTTGGAACATGTACATATGCATCACATCCAAATACCCTCAGATGTGAAAGAGAGGGTTTCTTACCAGTCCATACCACTTGTGGAGTCTTATCCTCCAATGTTGATGAAGGTGATATGTTGACCAGGTAACATGCTGTCCCCACCGCCTCTACCCAGAATTCATGTCCTAACCTAGCACCACTGAACATGCTTCTTGCCCTTTCCATCAAAATCTTGTTCATTTTTTCTACAACTCCATTTTGCTCAGGTGTATATGGAGTAGTCTTTTGTCGTGCTATACCACACTTCTTACAGAATTCTTCAAATTCCTTACTGCAAAACTCCCCACCATTATCTATCCTCAACACCTTTATCTTCTTCTCTGTCTGGTTTTTCACCAGAGCCTTAATTCTTTAAACCTGTCAAAGACTTCAAATTTCTTCTTAAGGAAATATATCAATGTATTCCATGAGAATTCATCTATAAATGATACATAGTACACAAACTTACCTAGTGATGGAACCTTCACAAGTCCAAACACATCACTGTGCACAAGCTCTAATATTTGTTTCACCCTCTTACAACCTTCCTTTCCGCATCTCCAACAAACCACCTTTACAAGTTTTCCTGGAGATTTAGATCTACCTCTAAATTTAGATCTCCCACTCGATGACTTATTTTTGTTTCTATTCTGGGATCGTCCTCATACAGACAAGGCATCACCATTCTGGCTCTCCATATTTTTCCATCTCATCTCCTCCGTCAGCAAGGATGAGACTATTTTATCAAACTGCAAGGCAGTTGCATTGCTACCTATTGCAATAACTAGACTATCCCATGAATCTGGTAGAGAACAAAACAAACTGATGCAATTATCTTCATTCGAAATTTTAATATAAACAGATAATAACTGACTTACCACAGTATTAAATGCATTCAAATGTTCTATCACTGGCTCTCCATATTTCATCCTTAGGTTATACAACTTTTTCTGTAGCAACAATTTATTCACTAGAGACTTAGATTGGTACAAAGTCCCTAACTTGTCCCACAAAGCCTTTGTCGTAGCTTCCCCTGATACATTCAACAATACTAAATCTAAGACACATAATTGTATTGTGCTCTTAGCCTTCCGATCCAACTTCTTCCATTCTTCATCGGACACTCCTGTTGGTTTAGTACTTGGATTTACCACGATCCACTGATCTTTATCCACCAAGAGATCCTCCATCTTGAGTTTCCATAACTCAAAACTCTGACCATTAAATTTCTCGATCTTTATCTTTCCACTGCTTGCCATCTTCTTTCACCACCAAAATCGAACCCGCAGATCTCCCACTAAACAGGGTCTACCATAGGCCCGAGCGAAACCCCTCAGCAACAAAGGCATCCCCTTGAAGCCAAAACAAATATGATGCCAAATGTAGGTTTTAACCCTGTACAGAAATTACCTGCATACGAATTCTAAAACACAGAAAATAAAAAATGCGAGAGCATAACACATAAAACACATATACACAAAGATTTTCGCCTAGATCTGAAAACCGGGACTACCAACTTGATTTTTCATTATGTTCCTTTCAATGTTACAATACATATTTATACATGACGAAGCATCCAATACCATGCACTGAAAACCATCGCATCCAAAACTATGGACCGAAAACCATGTACAAAAAACCATAGGTAGGTCTACCCAACCTAATATAAGGTCCCAAAAAAATTTCCCGGGGTGCAGCCTCGGACCCCATAGAGGGGTCTCCCCACCCCCCTCAAACCCCCTATGACCCCCCCACTGCGCAACGAAGGGAGGAGGGGGGGATTGTCCACAATCTAACCCCTGGTTGACTATGTAGGCTAGTCGTGGAAAGAATATTACACAACTCAATAGTTTTGAGCAGTTCCATCATTACTAGAACTAGTCGCTATCCTTTTACACCACTCATTCCTCTAGCTGGAGTCCCCTTTCAACTTTTTTCAGACTCCAAAAATATGAAAAGATTGCCAAGTAATTGTCTTTTCGAACTCGTTAAATTTAAATGAATTGACATCATCTCAGTATATGTTTACCCCTTTTTCGAACTGAGATTGACTACTTATGAAAAATGTACACCTTGATCGACATGGTCAAGAGGTTCTCTCGGATATTTTTTCTAGCTTTTCGGATTCGAGGGACAAATTACGAAAATGGATATGATGGAGTTTTTTTTTTGTCTCTTTTTCAAACTCTCTAAATATGAAAAAGATACCGAGTTATTCTTACATCGAGCTCGTTAAAAATTTACGATGAAATAATGGTCACAATGATGAAACCAAGCTTCTCCTTCATAGGGCTCGTAAAACTTACTAGAATGGATTCATTCGAAGAATTAACTTACATTACAAGCATATGCTATCCCCTTCAAGATTGTGATAAAAATAATTTAGGTACTCACTAGAAATAGCGGGGGAAAAATGAAGATGAAACATCCTTTGTATAGGTAGCATATCACTCTTGAACATGACACTTTTATGCTCTTGTGTCGGGTTTGGGATATCTTCACTCAATCACTTGTCCTCCCAGGTTTGGGTGATCCATTTTTGCCTCTCATTTTACTATTCCATTTTTTCATTATGGCCTTTAGTCCTATGTCGAGTTAGATGCCGCCACACTCCCCAGTGGAACCGTCATTTTGTTGACAAGGTTAAACCTCTCTATGGACAGAAAGGATTCCTCTAGCCCAATGAGTGGGTCTAGCAATTGAAGTGACAATCAAATATACATATTTCTAGGTTATAATTGAAAAGTAGAACGAAAGAGATGGCCTACCTCGTTATGATGTTATTCTGATTTCCTTTGTTGAGGGCATCGAACCTCTTGTGTCGCAAAATTGTTCCTGCTTCTCTCAGCATTTATGTACCTACACAAGTGATCAAGAGACAAGAAATCATACCAAAACCAATAGAAAATCTAATAACAACCTACTTAAATGATCAAGGAATGTCAAGCTAAATAATTCATGAACATATATATTTTGGGAAGATGAACCAGCAGTTGTATATTATTAGGAAATAAAGGGAAGCTTACAACCAAAGCCTTGATGTTGAAAGGCTCTCTTTGAGTGGTAATCCAAGTCCAAGTGAAGAATTCTCCAAGCACTCCTTCTCTAAGTCTAATGAATAGCCTCTAGGCACAAGGTTAGCATAAGGGTGAAAATAGACAAAGACCAACCATTTGGGAATGGGAGAGGAGAAATTTATAAGTTGGGAGAGGGAGTTAGGACTTCTCCAAAGATAGGATTAGGCCCTCATCTCAAGGAGGTAGCTCATAGGGATAAGACAAAGAGTTCAAGTTGGAAGGATTCGACCTCATCTATGTGAAACAACCTCCAACTCGTCACTTTAGAAGCTTCTAGATCACGAAGCTTCTCATCTCCTTTGAGAAAATTGCCTTTTTGGGATCATTGTGGGTATGCAAGGGAATAGAGCGATGTGATCACTGGCAAAACATAGTGCAATAGGAAACCATCATTTTTTTGAGCCTCATAAGAGTGATGAACCTCATTTTAGGGTTTTAAGAGCTATTTCTTCATGGAAAGCTCAAGACATTTTCCAAACAAAGTCTTAGGAGGGATTTGAGTTGTATAAATGGATGATTACACTGCATTATGGTCATGTTTTAGGAACTTTGGGGTATGTCACAAGGAAGTGTAGGAGGTGTGAAAAGATACTGCATAATACTCTTCCAGTTTTTGCACAGGTGTCATAGATTGGGATATTAAAATACATATTTAAAGCCTATTTTTTAGACTGTGCAATTTATTGTTTTAGTGATGATTTTGGGGAATAGACTTTGAGGAGATGGGGGAAAATTCCAGGAAACTGAGAGAGATTTCTCTCAAAAATAGGTAAATATACAAAAACCTATCTCATGTTTTAGATAGTTGGCATATTTTGGGAATTAGAAGTGTCACTTGGAGACCCATTTTCACCTTTCCTTGCTACTAGAATTCTGAAATTTGTTTTGAAATTCGATTTGTAAATTTGAATTTTGGAAGGTTTTGGTATTTTGATACTTGCTAGGAGTCATAAGGTGCATGGTGATGAGATGTTAGACATTGTTTTGTTTTAGAGCGGGAAAAGAAAGACAAACTTCAAATATTTAAATTTTGTTGCGCAAGTGTGAAATTGAACAGATTTGGAGCTTGCACATGAGAAAGGAAACATCAAATGGGTCCCTCTCAACCTCAGTCACCTATTCGTCGTCTTCATCACCCGGCTGTTAGCCAATGTTACATGTGTATGCCAAGCTGGATATTACTACGCAACACTCCATTGTTGAGTAACTCAACTACTTGTTGTTTCCACTTTTGTAATTAGTCTGAACTTTGTTGTGTTGATGATTAAGGGTAGAGATAAAGATAAAATGAATGGATAGGCCATTAGCTACGAGATAAGATAAAGTTACTTTCTTTTTAGGGATAAAATTGCAGTTTTTATGTCAACTTTGTTTTATTTTTATTCAAAAAACATGATGTTGCTAAGTTAATTTGGATTTGATCCACTCAGTGGATAAGCAATACATTGTATCTGGTCATATTGATTTGCCTTGCTAAAATGTATTTAAGGCTACACAAACTATGAAGAAAGGGTTGATTGGAAAATGCAAGAGAGATAATTTTCTTGTAGACTATAATTTTTTATTTTTCATACTCAGTGGTAAATGAATGAGGCCAGAGTTGTTTCCTTCAAGCATTTTTGTGTCAGCAACTTTTGGTGATGTGATTTATTCTATGTTTATGTGTCCTTTGTTCATTTCAGTTATCCATGAATATACCTTCCTCATTATTTGAATGAAATTTATGTGAATACATAATTCATCAAAGTTAGGTGCTTTGTTTTCTCCTTTCAAATAATATTAATGTTTTTCATCTAAAACTAAGTGCAAAATTCATCCCTGATAGCTACTTTATGCTTACTAGACTATAATGTTTTATTCCTCCACCATATACTACGATAGATTTTGAAGATCCAAAACGTTGGCTATCTTTCCCTTAGTGCAGAACTAATCACTATCCCACTTTGATCACAAAATTTCTAAAACAAGTGACTCCATACCCAATGGATGTCTATCTCACTCTGCCATCAAACTTTTAAAAATTAAAACGAACTTCATTTCTCTTTGTCCTTAAGAACTATCCTAAAATCTGAAACACTCAGTTATCTAATTGACAAAAAGATCCTATAGAGAGAACCCTCTCTAGGCCAGAAGGGCTATATTCTGGTCCAAAAGAGGATTGCGGTTACCTCTATAATCCTTTCTCAGCCTAAATAAATTTATGGAGTGTTAACAGGAAGAAAATGAACCAAGGCAGTTGACAGATGATTGCATGATGCTAGAGATAACGTGGGAGCACACACTTCACAGCGCAGGTAGAGGAGGTCACCAGATTGGTACACTAGCTACATGGCTCTTATGAGTGAGCTTGTAGAGACTGAGCCATCCTCTTTCAAGGAAGTAGTGGAGGAACTAGTATGGGTTGATGCTATGGTAGGGGATTATGATTCCATTGTCAGAAATAGTGTTTGGGAAGTGGTCCCAAGACCAGCGGACAAATCAACATTGGTTTCAAGATGGATTTACAACGTAAAGCAAGCCTCAAACATAAGCATAAAGAAGCATAAGGCCATATTTGTGGCCAAGGGGTTCCTCCAGGTTGAGGGAATTGACTATGAGGATACCTTAGCTCTAGTAACAAGGTACTAATCCATCAAATCAATTCTAGCACTCGCTGCGCAAATGGGATGGAAGATCCACTAGATGAATGTGAAGACAACATTCCTCAATGGAGTTATTGAGGAGGAGGTCTACATTGAATAACCATAAGGTTATGAGACCTTTGACAAAGAGTCACATGTGTGCAGACTCAAGCGAGTATTGTATGGATTGAAGCAAGCACCCCATGCATGGTACACCAAGATCAACAACTATCTCATTGGGTTGGGCTTCACAAAAACTGAACCAGATGCAAACCTTTATCATATTATGGTTGAAGGTAAATTATTGATTATTGTGTTATATTTCGATGATTTAATTTTAACCGGTGATGATAATTTGATTAGATATTGCAAGGAGGACCTTGCAAGAGAATTTGAGATGAAGGACATGGGGATCATGCATTATGTCCTAAGTTTGGAAGTATGGAAAGGAGATGGGGAACTATTTGTCTCTCAAGACAAGTATGCCAATGAGATAGTGAAAAAGGAGGATGTCACTTCAGGTGAGGAAGTGGAGGCTACCATTTATCAACAACTTGTGGGTTCAGTAATGTATTTGGTGAATACACTGTTGCGTAGGTAAATCCCCTCTGTGGACAAAGGCAATCCCACTAGCCTAACTGAGGTCTAGCAGCAATCAAACAACGCTAACACGTAGGTTCCTAATTGCAAAATAAAGGCCAAGATGAGAGCCTACCTCTAATCCAATGCTTATATTCGTAGAAGGGTTGTCGCTTCCGTTCTTTCACTTCAGCTGGTCGCAATCCTCACAATCTCCGTGAATAGACACCTGCACATGCAAAGAACAAGACAAATACGAGCATAAAATCCGGGAAATGCAACTATGTATCAGTCAGAAAAGATACAACTCAAACATCATAATAAAGACACATGAGTGGAACCATAATGATAGTCGTCTATTATTATTGATAAAACAAAAGAGAATACAACCAAGTTCTGACGTCAAATCCTCCTTTGGTTGGGTCCAACCAGCAACTCCCTCAAGCATTCACCCTTGAAAGTAGATATCCCAAAACAAAACTCTCTCTCACACAAGTTTACACAAGATGGAAACACTTCACAACCTTCCTTAAGCACTCTAGCAATCCCACACTTATCACACCAGCTTCCTATCAAGCTCACACTATCAGCAATGCTCTAAACACAATCAATTCCAAACTAGCAGCTCATGGCAATGGTGGAGGCTTAAATAGGAGAAGGAGTCTCCATGAATAGTGGGAGGATGAGCTTATCTCCAAGGAAGGTGGCTCAAATGACGAAACATACATGCCAAAGAAGGGAGGGCGTCATTTACAAGGCCAACAACCAGGTCTGGAGACATCTGGAAGGCTGACTATTAGAACAAATTCGCCCAAACTGGATCATCGCGGGTACATAACTACACTGGAGCGCTGACATCGCTGCTGAATAACAAAGAAAGTCATATTAGCGCGATCAGATATAAGTAACGGACGCGCTGTCACATGAAATTCGACCAGCGCAGGAATCACGTGTTCTTCTGCGCTGGCAGCGCATTGGGTTTGTTTTGGAGCACTCATCAGCGCGTTTATTTTTACAACAGTTGCGATGATAGAAGAACTTTGGCAAAGTGGGTCATTTGGCAACATTAGAGAGCATGAGCATGATTAATTGGGTCCCATGACACAGAAGGAAGACTGACAGGGAGACAGTGACAAATTACTGTGTAACAGATGCCCCCTAAAGCATGAAGCCCGAGAGAGTGGGAGGAGTGAAATGCTTTACGAAACTGGCTAAACTGGAACACCAACATGAAGAATCTGCATGTAGTACAACTGATATGTCAAATACATGATGTACATGGTATGGGTGCAGCCATCCATAACATAGTACATAAAAATCTGGATCCTAGGTATGGACACAGCCATCCAATGAGGATCAACGAATGGACTCAGGCATGGTCACAACCATCCAGTGAATGAGTCATGTAGTGATTATAATAATCCAAAAAATGTAGCCTGGATCCCCACATACAAAGCCCAGGGTCTTGCGCTCCAACTCGACCCAAACAAAGTACAAGTTCAAGCATGCGAATGTAGGAGTCAAAGTCGAACATGCGAGAACATCGTCTGATTACCAATCAATGATGAAAATTGTTAACAGACATGAGAGGTACCACCAATAATGACAATGGTCCTCAAGGTACTATAGGTACAATCCACGGCGTGTGAATCAGTGAGCTGGTGTCGAACACCCATAGAATCATTCGATCGGAGGCCAATGATGAAAAACTCGCGTCGAACACAAAGAACCTGCCATTGAGGCATGCAAGCTCTAAGGCACCTGAAGGGAGTCTCTAAGTCAACTTCCTGGATAATGAGCTGAAGTCGACAGGAAGTGACCTTGATCAAAGGTGGGCCATAATGTTTCCCACATCATCAACATGAGACAGAGAGGGATAAAATGTTTTGTGTGAGATATCAGAGGGAGGTGTAGTATTTGCAGAGGTCAACTTCTCTTGAACATATCAGCAGCACGACAACGGACTTGGCAGTATTTGATGTCAAATGATCAAGGGTCATGGTGACAAGGCGATGAGCAGATGAATGGTCAAACAGGATAACCCAAACCCACAGAGGCAAGTGTGAAACAAGATGAGATGTCCCCACCTAGACACGATTGCAGACAAGTGCCATGTTCAAGAGCGACATATTGCCGACACGACGATGATTACGGTTTCGTTATTCCCCCACCATTTCTGGCGAGTACCCCGGTTATTTTTGGATGGCAAGCTTGACGGGGATAACATATGCTTGAGAGGCGTCATCATGACGGAACCCGATGTCATTAAATTTTTAACGAGTCTGACAAAGAAAAAACTCAGCACCTTTTCATATTTAGAGAGTTTGAAAAGATAGCGAAAAGGAAACTCCAGGGGTGTCCTTTTTCGTAAAGTTGTGTCTCTCGAGCCCGAAAAAGTATAAAACTATGCTTGAAAGAACCACCCGATCATCACGACCAAGGAGTACTTTTCATAAATAGTGACTTTGATCTGAAAACGTAAAAAGCAATCAAAACCATGTCGCTTCGTGACCATTAACAAATTTGAAACGACAAAAATCCGGCGATCTTTTTAAGTTTAAACGGTCGAAAAAAGAGCCTTAAAGGCGACTGCCTCTCATTTATTTAACGAGTCGAGAGGGAGACTTGGCTATATTTTCTTATTTCACGTCGAAAAAGAGCTTAAATCCGACGTTTTGGAACCAAGTGCGTATAGAACCGTCGTAATTCCACCAGCATGAGAATCTGCAGAAGGAACACCGCACGCGTAAACCTGTTCGAAATAATGTAGACAACATGCATAAAAACATAGTAAAACTATATTGGAACCAAGCATATGGTAAAAACCATCGTAAAAACCCATATGGATGAAAAATAATATTTAATTTTCAAAATTTACCATAAATAGGAGGGTAAACCAAATTTTTTACAATTGTTACCATTTGGAGCTTTGGAGAATGACTTGGAGCTGTGAGGTTGACGAGCCAAATTCCACCCCGTACGTGCACCGAAGATCCTGCGGTCTGTACCAGGTAGGTTCATCTTCCCTTACGCTCCATTTTGAAGTCTTTTTACTGCATTTTAACGGTGGGAAGTGGTGGTTTGGGCGGATTTTTTGAAGCTCATTCCGCTTTCTGTCAGTGCGGATTTCTCTATCGAGTCCGCGCTGATCGAAAAAATTTCCACAGACCATTCCCAGATAAGCACGGAAGAGTGATGTGCTTCCGCACTGACCCGGTAAAAATTATCAAAGGGTGCCATTATCAACGCGACTGTTTTAAAAACAGTCGCGCTGACGCCGCGCAACAAGTTTTTTGACAATTAAACGTATGAAACTTTATGAACAGGGCCCTAATGAATTTTTTTGACCATGCAGGGTATAATGGCATTCGTTTGGCAGGAATGCGCTCATGATACGAGGATATAGCGGCTTTTTCCGATGCTGGGTGCCTAAATGCAATGCGGGCATGGGGGTTGCTTAAATTCTTCCTAGCTCCGCGCCTGCGAGCACAGCCTGACCTTCTTGAATTTTTTATCAGACCCTGGAATCCCACTGATGGGAAATTTGTGATCCGAGGCCGAGATATCGAGTTTGATTACACAGATATCTATTTCTTGACCGGGTTATCACGTTGAGCTGAGATACCTATTCTGGAGGGGCAGCGACCCGGTGGTGATACTCTAGACATGCTGATGGCCCAGGTGTGCCCACGAGCACGCAAGACGCGGAGTGGGAAGGTAGAAATTTCTACGGTGGAGAACATCGTCCTTCGAACTATACTCTTCATGGTGACTCGGGCAGCGGGCTCTTTGGCCAATCACGAGGCCTCGAAGGCCCATCTCCGATTGGCTCTCGAATGCTTGAATCCTACCATATTCAACTGGGCAGCGGCAGTAACAACAAGTATGAAAAGACAGCTGACCAACTGCCGTCGACGTGAGTTGAAGCATTTCGGCTACGGGTCGATTTTACTCCCACTCATGTTGGAGTGGGTACTGGCATTGCAACTGCAGGATATGGTCGTGGACCCACCTAGGGGCCCTCGAGAGACGAGGGCCACACGATGGGGCCAAGTCATGCCACGAGGAGGTGGCGGTCGACCAGTGGCATGGGGAGTATACTTCCAAGAGTGGTTGGAGAGGCAGACTATTTTTGTGGAGGACTGGCCATATGTCGACATAGACTTCCGTGGAGGTCCAGACATGTCGCTGCCTGCTGGAGAGCAGTGAGATGACGGTGGTAAGACACTTGATCTCATTTTTTTTTTTTTTGATGTTTTTAATTTTTTCATGTACATGTCCCAATGATAAACGCTATGGTATGCAGATGTAAGACCGGCAAGACCCCTTGGCCTGGCCCCGGAGGCGCGGAGGGATGCACAGGGTATTAGAGCTCTAGCTGTGGCTCCTCCGGGAGATGATACGATGGAGACCGTGATGCGGAACCTTGAGGGCTTGCTGATAGGGATCCCAGATTATCAGGGGATAGAGGAGGTCCCCATAGTGTCTCAGATCCATACAGTGGGAGTAGAACCTAGGATGCACCGCCTTTTGAGGCGGGTGGCACGAGCAGCCGTGACTTATAGGGAGCACAACCCACACAGTAGATATCTAGGTCCTTATTCCCTACTGGTGATTTTTGAGAGACATGTGTCTCAGATGTACAGAGAAC